>JACXSJ010004330.1:0-14115 GCA_014851325.1 Pentalonia nigronervosa
GAGTCAGCTGAGTTAGGACGTCCAACGTGTGTAGGACTACCGTCATTAAGAAGACAGAGGCCAAACGAATTAAAAGTATTGTACAAAAGATTTCCGCGGTGAGACATCGAATTGGACCCCCAGGCGGGATGAAAGGAATTAAAATCTCCGCAGAGTAATGAGTTCATTGAGATCATGCTACATATATTTTGAAATAATTCTGTCGGAATATTAGAGCTGCTGGGAATGTAGCAGGACCATAAACCGAGAGGTGGTTGGGAATCAGAGGATACAATTTCAACACCTAAAAGGTCAATTTTGTGGTTGATTAGATTGGATTTGGTTGACTTTGAGAGAGTTGTGCACGACGATTACAGAGCCACCGTACCCTTCCGGTCTATCGGATCTAAAAATTCTGAAATGTGGGATATTAATAGAACGTAAGGGGGTGAGCCATGTGTCCGAAAGAATGGAACATTTTTGGTCAGCAAGAAGGAATTGAAGGGAGGGAAGACGAGCTGGTAGACTTCGGATATTCCACTGTAAAATATTGATATTATTTATATTAGATTTAAGGACCATCGATGTAGGGATAATTGTAAGTTTGGATCGCCTCTTTATGCTGTTAGTTTAAGTTAGGAGTGACAAGTATTGAGCTTAGAGAAGATTTGATTAGGGATTGGAGAGAAGCGAGGGAGAAAGGGGAAGAGAGCGAAGGAGAGTTAATAAGGGTTTCGGATAATTTCTGAGATAGGGTGTGAATCCAAGATATATCGTTGGAATTAATCTCCGTTGAACGCTGTTGATTAGAGGCTTGGTTTAGATAACTACCGTTGGGGGAAGAATAAAATGGCTCAGCGTGAGTGAGCCTTTGGTTATTATTTGGTATGGGATGAGTCTTCCGTTTGGGTTTTTTGGAGTTAAAAAAAATGGTGATTTTGGCTTAAAACAGGGAAGTTTTCGTCGTGGAGGGGAGTATTGGTTTTCAAAATTTCGGTAATTGGAGGCTGGTTTTGCACTACATCAGAGAATTTAAAAGCAGAAGTGTAACGATTGTTCTTTTTAAAATCTAAGGCATCTTTATAGGAGATATTCTCAATGGCCATGATTTTTTTTAATTTCCTTTTGTGTTGACCATTCTCGGCAGCGGCGGTCCGTGGCTAGATGAGGTAATTTGCAGAAAAGGCAAACAGGATCGGTGGCATCAATGACTGGACATGAATCCATGGAGTGTTTGGATTCGCCACAGTGGCTACATCTGGGATTACTGCGACAATATTTTTGGGTATGGCCGAAACGTAAACATTGATTACATTGGACTGGTGAACGTATGCTTGGTTTAACATCATATAGCATATTAAATAAGGAGATGACACTGGGTATCTTGGGAGCAACAAATTTAAGTTCAACGGTTCTGGTCTGAATAATTACATCGTCTTTTTTAATAGAAATGCGTTTGAAAGCAGCAATCTGAACTGGAGACTGTAGGCCTTCCCGAAATTCCTCTTCCGAGACAGAATTTTCAAGTTTTATAATGCCGTACGAGAAAATAAGGTTGGAAGGTATAGTAACAGAGAAACCATTTAGGTTCAGTTGATTAGAACATAAACATAGATTGCCGTTGATAATAGTGTCAAAAGTAATTTTAATTTTTTTCAATCCGGCTGGTTTTATATTAACAATACCGTTAAATTGGTTGGAAAAAAATTTTGCAGCTCTGAGCGGGTGCCAGTTTCCAACATTTTGATTAGTATCGACGTTTTCAACGAGAACCATTATAGGACCGACGTAGTCCGGCGGGAATGATTGTTGCGGTGAAATAAAATTCTTATTATATAATAAGGAATTCTCGTCATTATTCGGTAACGAAGTGGCATTTAAAATAACATTATCGTTAGGCGACGTGCTTTCGGTAGCATGCTCATTAGAGTGATCGTTAACGTTATCGCTTTCGTCAATGACCATCGATCCAGATAAGTTTTCCGTTAGGAGTGGAGTATTTACGTAATCGAATGCCGTGCTGGCTAAGTTGAGAGTAGGAGGGTCCTTAGAAATTTGTAATAAACTTGGCGAGACTGGGCTAAGCTGATTTTTGAGGGGCTTACCATTTTTCCCGACTAATTGAAAGCCGAGACCGGGGGGCGGAATCCCTGTTGTTTGCTTTGATTTTGCTAACTGATTGATGTTGGCCGGCACGATTTGTGCCGCCCGAGGATTGCGACATGGCGAACACACTGGTTTTATTGTATTACCGATTTGACACTAGGTAGAAATACGTTATCGGCGAAACTCACGGAGACACGACTGTTCGCTATGACTGCGCAAACGCAACTAGGCTTATCTGTTTATTCTATAATCAATGCTTTTCGTAACATTTGTAATTATAATATGTTATAAAATAAAGTAAAAGAGTTATATGTAGTCCATTAGTAAAACTAAAATAAAACAAACAGATATTTTTAATGAATTTTGGAATATTACTTATAAAACAGCAATTGATCCTAATGAAATTTCTCCAATATTTTTAAATAAATTTGTATTTTTATGCTTACTTCAATCATTACTTACATTTTTAACAAATCCTTATAAGGTATTTTCTTAAATCAATGAAAATATTTATTTATAACACCAATTTTCAAAAAAAGGTAATAAATCTTTAATAAATAATTATCATTACATTTCTAAATTATCAATTATTTCCAGTGACAGTGACAAATTCATGTATATTAAAAACAATATTTTTAATTTATTTTATAATCAATCACAAACAGATGTAGTTTATACAGATATAGAGAAAGCCTTTGGCAGGATCAATCATAATTTAAAAAATAAATGAATTAAAAAATAAAACATTAAATTAATTTAATTCAATAAACTTAAATCTTATGGTTTTACTGGACTTATTTTTTTTTAGTTTCACTTATTTCTTGGTTCTGCTCTTTTTTTTTATCAAGCTGTACACAAATAGTTAAATATTAACAATGTTTTTGAATAAATCAATGTTACTTCTGGTATCCCTCGGGGAGATAATTTATCTTCTATATTATTTTGTGTCTATATACAAACGATATCTCAAGTGCAATTTCTTATTCAAACATTTTATTATTAGCTGATGATGCAAACATTTACAAAGATGTATGTTGAATGGATGACGCATTCAAACTACAAACTGATTTAAATAATATAGAGAATAATATTTATAAATGGTATGATGAAAATGTTATGCATTTAAAGACAAATGTTCTACTATTACTTTTTCCTTAAAAAGAATACCTATACAATTTAATTATTTTTTGTACAATGTAAACTTATTGAGAATAATCACAATACTTGATCTAGAAGTAAAATTTGATCCCAAACTTTAATTTAAAGATCATATTATAAATTGTATTGGAAATAAAGCTTCTACAAAATTAAGATTTTTAAAACGTACTTGTCAACAATTTAGAGATAAATCTGCATTAATAACTTTATACAAATCCTTAGTCTGTTCTCATTTTAATCATGCACTACTTATTTGGCATCCATATTTAGTAACACAAAAACAATATCTTAACAAAATCCAAAATAACTCCCTAAGATTTTTATGTTTTCATTGTCATATTTTTAGAGCTCCTCATTCTCCTTACGATGTCACAATAAATTTGTTTAATATGCAAACATTTAAAAAATGGTTATTATGGTTATTATTACTACTTATATTAATTACTATCCATTTATTGTAATTATAGTCTATATTGTATTATTATATCTATAATATAAAAATGAATCGCAAAATGTGTTGGTAAGCGCATAACTCAACAACGCTTGGACCGATTTCACTCAAATTTTTTTTCAATTGTTTGTAATTGCCAGGAGATGGTTTTTACGAAAGAAAAATTTGGAAAAACCCAACCCCGGGAGATGCTCAAACAGGGATTTTGAGATTTACGATGGAAATATTTGTTTATAAATGGTTGTTATACCACCAATCTCTATTTATTTATAAGGTTGTCAATGGTTACATATTTATAACTTTTATAATTAGCAATAGTAAGTTATCATAACATATTTTTGTAAATAAATTTATAGAAAAAAACAAATTTTCGGCAAGGGCAACCGTTGCAATGTTTTTCATACTCAATTTTGATTTCACTCACTTACCTACTTCATGGGGTCCGCAATCCACCGTAGGTGGATTGCCTACCTAGGCGATTTAAATGCATGTAAATCACTTCAGGTTAATCGTAACTTAATATTTGGCTCAGGCAACGCTGGGCGGGACGGCTAGTTATATTATATTATTTGTAATTGGAATTTATTTCCTTAAAATAAAGAATTTTTGTTATTATAAAAATTTAATATAAAAATGAATCGCAAAATGTGTTGGTAAGCGCATAACTCAACAACGCTTGGACCGATTTCATTCAAATTTTTTTTCAATTGTTTGTAATTGCCAGGAGATGGTTTTTACGAAAGAAAAATTTGGAAAAACCCAACCCCGGGAGATGCTCAAACAGGGATTTTGAGATTTACGATGGAAATATTTGTTTATAAATGGTTGTTATACCACCAATCTCTATTTATTTATAAGGTTGTCAATGGTTACATATTTATAACTTTTATAATTAGCAATAGTAAGTTATCATACACATATTTTTGTAAATAAATTTATAGAAAAAAACAAATTTTCGGCACGGGCAACCGTTGCAATGTTTTTCATACTCAATTTTGATTTCACTCACTTACCTACTTCATGGGGTCCGCAATCCACCGTAGGTGGATTGCCTACCTAGGCGATTTAAATGCATGTAAATCACTTCAGGTTAATCGTAACTTAATATTTGGCTCAGGCAACGCTGGGCGGGACGGCTAGTTATATTATATTATTTGTAATTGGAATTTATTTCCTTAAAATAAAGAATTTTTGTTATTATTATTATTTTATAAATTACTATACAATTTAATATGTCAATGTAAAGTTACGAGGATGAATGATTATATCAATTACCAATTATTTATCAAATAGGTATTCAAAATTTGATATAACACAACCCTGAATATTTCTGGAAATTCATTAATAATAAAAATGTTTTCAAGACCTTCCAAACCTTAAATGTATAATAATAAAGAGGCAGAATGTGGAAAACATTTTATGCATGTAAATATATTTGAAAACATTTTTCTACCAAATATACTCAATTTTGATCTCATTCATCTTAAAAGCCAAATCTGTTAAAAGAACATTGATATTGAATTCTATTTGTAATCTTAATATTCTTCTTATAAATGTATTTAATGAATTTAATAGTATAAAAGATATTCATGTCAAAGTATTACTGCTCAAATAAATGTTAAAAAAAATAATAATATAATATTTAAATCTATGTTCTGACCTGTACAATTTATCCTCAAAATATCTAATTAAATGCAATTTTATTTTATCATATCCACTCCACTTTTTATTTAATAAATTATTAACTACTGAATTTGGAAATCTGCTTTTATATCTCTTATATTTAAAAAAGGTGATTGATTTTATATTTTAAGCTACCTACAAATTTTAAATATGTCAATTATTACTAAAATATTTACAAATATTATTAACTCAAATTATACCCTATGCTTAATAATACTCTTATCAACAAACATGGTTTTTGTTCTGGATAATCAACAGTCACTAAGAAAGCTATTTTTAAATAAAATATTTTAGATTATGTTTCCTTAAAAATGCAAACAGATACCAAGGCTGAGCAAGTTAACTATTTCTTTTCTTCATTAAGTTAAATTAATATAAAAAAATTTAAGTAAAGTTTAAAATTAAAAGTTACATTTTTTATTTAATTTGTTAAAAGTTAAAAGTTAATTTAAAAAAAAGGTTAGACTTAGTTAAAGATAAGTTACTTTTTTTTATGTAAAATGAATTATAATATATTTTTATTAAAGTTTAACAAATAACATAATATAATAGGGGCCTTACTATTTTTTAAAAATGTATGTAATTATATTAATTACAGTAGGTATTTACATACTTCAATCAATTATAAAATTCAAAAAAATCCCTATGATTAACTCTATAGTCCTATAACATTTCTGTTTAATAATAATATTAAAATATTAAAAAAATATTAAATATTCTCTGTGAATTAACAATTAAAATATAATAATTTATTACTTATAAACACTTATTATTACTTATTATGCATTAAATCTTTTAAATCTATCGTTATTTACTTGTAACTAAGTACCTACTTAATAAGTTATTCTAATACCTATTAAAATCTCAAATACAGAAATAATGCAAAACACTTGTGACAGTTTACTATTTAAAACATATTTAGAATACAAAATAAAATAGCATAAACACTACTTAATTTTTCAGATAATTATTATTTTTTTTTATATAAAAATAAATAAATAAATGTGATTTTAAAATAAATTAACTCGGTAAGTTAGAGGTCAATTAAAAAAAAACCAACTTGTTAAATTAGAAGTTACTTATGAAGATAAAAGTAACTCTTTATGTAATTTAACTTTAACTTTTTACCTCATTAGTGCCCAGCCTTGACAGATACCTATCTTAAATACAGATATTAATAAAGCATTTCACTAAATTGATTATTAATTATTAGTTATAAAATAAAAAAAAATTAAAATATATAGCATATAAATGAGCCATCGTCTCATGGATTTGCATTTTATTTACATTAACAACAAATTGTTTATAATTTGTTATACATAATAATTTTTTTCAAATGATCATTTAAGATTCCTCTGGAATTTGGAGAGCACCAAGGAAATAAAATTGCTCCTTTATTATTTTTATTATTCATTAATGATATTTCTTTAATTTTAAAACACTCAAAAATATTATTTCTGGCTGTCATCGACGACACTAACATTTATAAAACTATTAAATCAAATGATTGATGCTTTAGAATTACAATCGGACTCAAATCATTCTTGAAATTTGTGTTTAGATAGGAGCATGGAAATTTAAATAAATAATCTGTAATCATTTTTTCATATAAAAAAAAATCTATTTTAAACTATAATTTAATTAATTTTTTGATATACGCATCATTAATTAATGATTTATGCATTTTATTTAACACTTAATTAAACCTATTAAGCTTACTTTGAGATGGGGATACAATAATAGGTTTAATGTTGAGTCGATCGACCATTGTAGGGAAATAATGTAAATGAGAGTATAACAACAATAATATACCTGTATAAGTTGTTTTTTTCTTCTTTGAATTTCACTGCATTCAATAATAGTTTGAAGTTTCTAAATGGTCGTGATTATCGTTGGAATATTTACGCTGACGGCACACTGAAACACAATAGTAGGTATTAAGAACGGAAAAAATAGTTATGGCCACGTCCTGTGTGGATGTTAGCTGATGAACGTGAAATAGTAAATACTGAAATTATTTGACTCACGATCGGTAGACAAAGAGGGATTCCTTTAAAATTGTCAATGAAAAAAATTTTGGCAACGTAGCGATGTGCTGACTTGGCATTACCTTAACACTACTTGTTTACGACCAATGGCGAATAAAAACAATAATGACAGTGTTGCCCCACATCGGTGTACGAAAATCTCATGTCCATCAAGCAGTTAAGTAAAAGATACTCTGTAACGTCCCGGAATTAAAGTTCTCTCACAATTTTCAAATTATTATATTCCCCTTTTTCAATCAATAACAAATAAATATGTAAACAATTTGCAATATGTTTAATATATAATCAACATTTATTATGCTTACATGATAATCCGTTCTTAATTTAAACTGATTTTATTATATGTCTGTCTAAATTGCCCAACTCGTTTACACGCGTTTCTAATATATAAACACAGTATATTATAGCATTTATTATTCTATGAAAAACTGTTATTTCTTCCTAGTTCCATTATCATATTTAATACGGAATATGTTATCACTTATCAAAATAAAAGCCATTGTGTACAAAAATCAGACCTTATTAGGCCGGTCTGGTAAAAGTGAAACGTATACAACGGTCAAGAAATGGCGTTGTGCGCCGTATGCCGCCGTCGCGGTAGGGCCCTATATAGAACACTATCAATTGTACTGGCGTGAGGAAGCCACACAATTATAAAAATTACGATTTACGAACGACGAATGACCATTTGTCTGTTAAATTAATGATGGTGCCGATCATCCAGCTTAGTGTTTAGTTTTCTGTTGTGTAATCGGCAATCAAAACTCGAGAAAATCGATTTCTATGTTCGGTGGTCGACTACAATGCAGCGTGTCAAAATGTTTACCGTAGTGTTGTTCCGAAACCGATGGAAAGACCCGTTTGGAATTTGCCCAGCGTTGACAGACTGGACACGTCGACGAGGAATGCACACATCGGCCACGACCCTTGAGTTCCACGAATATGATAAACGTAGCGGTTACGACACAGGGTTTGAGATCGCTGACACCCGTACCGAGAGAATCCGTCTAGGCCTGAGGCAGCTCAAAAAAGAAATTAAGTTATGGAAAAAAGAAATGCAAGAGGCTCTGATAAGCGATCCGGTATTCGATTACAGAGCAGGTAATCCATACTGTACATACTGTTTCCATAGCATGAGCAAACCCATAATGTTAATTGAATGATTTTTGATGATGGTATAATATTTTTCTTACATATTTTATTGAAATATATTATACTCTCATTCACAATATCTACCTCTTTACTATACCAGAATATAATATAATTTATAACGTTTTCTATTGATGTGTTCCAGGAGAAGTTGATGTGTTTTGGAGATTTTACGAAGAATCTTCATTGGATCATTGGATTGTTACAAGTGATAGTGATCATGCTGAGGGTTTTAGTAAATGTAATTTAAAAATTGGTCAGCAGGGTTATGGGCTTTTTCATGGTAATTTATGTTCAAGAGTCCCAAAGGATGGCAGGATTCAAAATTCTGGTTATTGCAATATAATAACAAAACGTGTTACGGTAAAATTTTATATAGTATACCCTTTTTATTTTTGTTAGTCAACAATTATTGCATGCTCTTCATATTTAAATATATTTTTAGAAATCTTTTCAACGAGATAGTTTTTTGGACTGGAGTCCTTACACACATCTTAATTTACGTTTAAGAGGTGACGGACAAAGTTATCTAATAAACATACATGTTTCTGGACAGTTTGTTATTATGTGGAATGATGTATTTACATTTGTGCTGTATACTCGAGGTGGACCATATTGGCAAACTACAAGAGTAAGTAATAATATTTATCAATAAACAAGTTAGTAATCTATGTTTTTAGTAAATTAATTTTAAATAACATGTTAAAAATGTTTTTAATTTAGTCTCCATAACAAAAATCAATTGAGTTGTGACAAAAGTTTATAAATAATTATATGGTTTGTCAATTAATTATAAAATCAGTAATTTGTTGTATACTAATAACAATCAGTTTGTTTATGTCAAGATAGTGAAATGAAAAGACTTGCAGTATATCAATTAATACTTCTGTTTAACATACAGAATATTAATAACCATATAAATATTTTAGAAACTGTATGATGTGGATGTGGCGTCTTATTCTGATTATTTGTGATACTACCTAGAACAACAATAATGTGCAAAATTGGTTTACGTGTTTCCAATCAAATTGTTTTATATGTTCTAGAATTTTCTTTATAGATCATGACGACAATATTTATAAATGTGCTGGTCTAACGTTTAGTTATTTGATAATCATACAAATATTTAGTAGTCTCTAGGCAAACAATTCTTAGAACAACAAGAGGTTTTAATTTTTTTTAAAATTTAGTATACCATTGCGTATAGTCAATTTTATTTATTATCATTTATTAAAAAACTAAAGTTCATAACACTGTTAGAAGCATTAGCACTTAGAAAACCTCGGATGTATTTTTCAGTAGAACTTTTAAGGAGATTGTTCAGAAAAAATAATTTAAACAATTTATTTAATATACATAACAAATTGTGAGAATAGGATTTATAATTTAACTACATACAGTAAGAGTAATTAAATATTTTACTATTACTATAAGAATAACATAAGTTAATTACTTAATATACAATTATTTTATAAAGTGATACAAATTATACAATTGATTTTTTTATGTAAGTATTTTTTTTAGTTGACTGGAAAAGTTTTAAATTCTATCATCCAATTTATTTGAGCTAGTTAAAATATCCTTTTCAATAGACATTAAAATTAACGAATTAAGATGTTCTTAATGTAAAAAAGACCAATGTTAATTTATATTATTTTTAACTTTAAAATACTCTTTCATGTGTAGTCTGAGTTGATGGTAATATCAAAACAAATGTATACAATGTAAATAAACTAGATTCATATTTTAAAATTTTAATTCTTAAAACAAAATAAATGTACAGTAAAGATATTTTTAGTGCATTTGATTTGTTCAGTGGGTGTAACTTTGTTATCTTCATCTTCATCTTTATCAATATGTTTATTTTTAAAAGATTTATTATGATAATCATTTTTAGATACATTTTGTATAAAACTTTTTCACAGGCATGCAAACTGCTTAAGCTTAATTGCAATTATTTGTTGATCTAAACTGGTTAATTTATGTATTGTATTTAATGGATACATTAAGAAATTTTCAGTTTCTTCAAATAAAATGAAATATTTTAGGATCTAGCAAGTTTATGCTGTTAATATATTTCAATAGGTGCATATCATGATTTCATGCTATTAATATTAGAATCTAAAACAATATACATTTGACTTAAATATTGCATTAGGAGTTATAATTCATCCAAACAGTTTACTATGTATAACTTCTTTTTTTGATGTACACTTATTACTAAAATCTTCTTGGTCTATCAGGTCTTTATGATTAAAAACAATTTTTTTGGCAAAGGGTTGCATTTTATATACAAGAAATTTATGTAATTTACTTTGCTTTTTACATAAAAATAATAATATATTTTCTAATTATAATTTTGCCATTTGTATGTTTAAATACAACTAGCAATAATTCCAGTATCATATTTGCTGTCTTAAGTGTCTTCTAAACTTCTAAATCTATAACATTTGTTTGATAACTGTTATAAGTATTTATATACTCATTTGCATAAAAGACAACCAGTAATTAAATTATTTTTAAAAATCAATCGTTTATAAAAATATCAATAACAATTATAATATTTAATGAACCTTGAGACTATGGCCAGACAGACCTGTATAACATATTCAATTTTTAGTTAAATCATAAAATTAAATTATATTTTTTTTCTATACAATAACTATGTAACTATTATATTACAAAAATATTATAAATTTTAAATACCTTAAAATGGCTATTTTGTTGAGAGTAATATGTTTTTTTGTCTTAAAAATTTTCCTCTTTATCCACAATTTGTATTATTTAAATTTACAATATTAAAACTGATCGAATTAGAAAAAAATAACAACAAATAATTTTCAAATAAAAATAGCTACACAAATGCTTTTCAAACTTTGATTAATTAATTTTTATTTGAAAAAAAAACTGCCAAAACTAGATAATATGTTATACCTTAGAGTTATCTTAATAAATGTTATATATTGCATAATTTGCCCATTATAGTTTTTTAATAGATAAATTTTCCATTTTGTTTTTAACTACTATGGATGAAGTAAAAATAAAAGATGTATAATAATTTATTGTTCATTCATTTTTTTAGATACCATTTTCAAAATTCTTTTTTGCCAGCAAAGGACGGATACAAGATAAACAAGCACCATTGCCATTGTACAGAATTACTAATTTTGGTATCACTGTATCGGATAAAGCTGATGGTCCGTTTCAATTAGAAATTGATTATATTGGTGCTGATTTTGATCCTAACCATCATGAAGAAACTGCATATGAAATGTATGAAGTTCAACAAAATTATATAATTGGTACATGAACTCATAACTGGTTATAGTATTTGTAGCTTATTTATGTTTGTATAAACTATCTTGTTAAACAATAGTTGAAATTTAAATTTAAGATCATCTATTAAATGATTACATTTTAGTTTTTTTTTTTATTTAATATACTGGTGAAATGATTATGAAATCAAATGCATTTTTATTAAGATGCACTTTGGATATTAAAAAAACATAAGTAGTCAGACTTTATAATCTTATTAAATATTCAGCTTACTATGTTAATAAAACTAAATGATTTCAATAAAATTGTAAAACAATATTTTTTGTTCAATGTTTTGTTAAGTTGATAATTTAAAAATGAACAAAGGAAATAATAAATATTGTAATTTATTAGAATATGCTTCATATTAACCTTATATAATTAAATGTTTTTATTAAATCCAATGATAAAACATATTCAAATTTTCATAGTTATGATTGTTGAAATGAGTTTATTTATAAAAATTGGTACTAGTCAGATACACTGGTGTATTTAGCTTTTTAGCATGTATAAGCTAAATCATTTTGCATCCTTCCTCTTATCACTAGGAACCAATAATATTTGATCTATACAGTGTAGATAATCGTGGTTTGGACCTTTCTCTTTAAATTTTCGTATAAACTATTATTTTATTAATATTAAATATTAAAAATAGACATATTTTAAAAATAATATATTCAGTCCTAATAATTTACCTAACTTAACATTTTGTACAATGCTTGTACTATCCCATTATACCCCTAATGGAAATATATATAGTAAAAAAATAAACATAAAAATATAGTGAATATAAATAATACCTAATATACTCTTTAAGTCATTTTTATCAATAAATCAAAATTTTAGTATTAATAGATTGCGGAAAAATATTTTTGTTTTTAGAACACATTTTAGCAAGGTCATTTAAATAATTATCAGTTTGTTTGGATATATTTGAATAATTTTTGCTGCAAATATAAAATTATAATTTATTTAAGATTTAAATTTATAAAATTAAAATTAATATATTATTATAAACCTTCATTTATTATGAGTCCTTATAAAAATTAAGTTTAATGTTGTTCAACTGTTATAGAATTTGACTTAAAGTAGAATATAAATTATGTAAGTACTAAAATATATAAATAATAATAGTTTATTGAAAAAAAAATTATTATTATAAGTGAATTTACAATATCTGTTATCAATGAAAGCGTTCCAGAATAATACTTAAGTATACATTGATTTTTATCATAAACATATATATTTTTGAGTTTTTTATATTTGTTTTAGTGTAAATGTGTTACCTATTATTTTTGTTGTTATACATTATTGCTATGCATCTTTAATCATATTGTAACAATATATTTCATTTTCAATTAACTGATTTTAAATTATTCAAGTATGAAAGCATTTCTATAGTATTTAAATACACTCAATATTATTACAATTGCACTTTATAATATGAATTATATAGGTTTTATAATTTTGAAAGGAATAATTAAATATATTTAAATATTTGGTCGTCTAATTTGGCAACTATTTAATATTACCCATGGAGCATAGAGTTGTAAGAAAACAATTTAATATATTATGGTAATTAATTACTGAGCTTCGTTAAAGACTATAGGGTGTCACTATTGTTATGCACAACCTTTTTAATTGACTGTTAGCGCCTAAGTGCATAACTATTGTTATGAAATAAATTACAAAATATTTAAAATTTAATATATCTTTTTGAACCAGAGATATTATACATGTATTATGTTATGGGTGTAAACTAATTACCTACTAATAGTAATATAAGCAGTTTAGAAAATAAGATAAATGTATATTAGTTAGGAAATGCTAAAATAATTTATGTTCCACATTTCTTTAAGAGGGACTTTAGTAATTAGTCGATTACATCATGAAATGTAGGCAGTTGTGACACGTTTAATGAAAAATCAAAATACCCAATAAGTACCATTAGCGATATTACTATTAGTAACCATAGATAGTTATTGGTTTTAATAATTCATTCTTGACCTTAAGAGGCTTTTCACCGACATGTGTTGTCTCTGATTTACTAATATCATATAACATCATAAATTTGTACATTGAAAAGAATCCTTTACACTCTGAATTTTTTAATGTTAAATTGAATTGACCTATTATCAAATTTAAAAATAAGAATATTATCTTGTGTTCTTTAAAAGATTTTGTAGAGTATTTAATTTTGAAAATTTTAAAATTTATAAAAAATTA
>JACXSJ010004331.1:0-14109 GCA_014851325.1 Pentalonia nigronervosa
GTAGGTTACGTTGTTAAAAATTAAAATTAAACTCATATAATTAATATTATGTATTTTATGGTTGTTGTCTTAAATATAATTAATATTGTTAATAATTTAAATTATTGCATCTCATGTATGATACATTTTTATGGTTGTTAAGACATTATCCAAAAGTTCTTGGCTAATGTAATATTACCCGGTTAATGTTAACATTAGCTAATATTCATGGCGGCTTATGATGACAGTTGGCTAATGTCTCATTAGCCGGATAATGTCGACATTATCCAAATGTTAACATTACCCGTAACATATATATCGTTTAATATTTTTGCGTATCATTTATTATTTGACATTACTAATTACTACACAATATTAATGAAATATATTTTAATGTTGTACAATGTTGTAAAGACATCGTTAAATGTGATGTTGTTATTATAATTTATAATAAATAAAACATAACCTGTGTATTAACAATTTTATATAAGTATAATCAAATGTGTTAAAAATTAAAAAATGAAATATTTGAATAATTTAATATTATAATAAAACGCGTTCAAAATTAAAAATAATAATTTAGTATTTTAATTTAATTTGTTTATATATTTATTTTAATTTGATTTTTTTTCCGTGACTTTTTTTTACCGTGGATTTTTTTCTGACTATCCTGCGTGACATCTAAAACTCGTTTTGTCAAACATAAAGTTTGTTTGGTTCCCCATAATACAATTTTGGTTACATAGCTTATGGATCAAGGTATTATTTACTGTGTGAAATTGTTTTATCGTCGGCTTCTGATGCAATCATTTATTGCTAATATCGATAAAATATCAGTGGTATCTGAGTTATCTAAAAATATTACAATACTATAAGCTATTCAATGGTTAAATGCAGCTGTCAGTTAATTATAACAACAAACAATAAAGTCGTGTTTTGTAAAGGCTGTGTTTGATGAAAATGAAATAGACGATAAGCAAGACGATAATGAAGAATATATGAAGACGTTCTGTGGTTATGTACTTCTATGGGTAATTCACATAGCGTTAATGATTTTATAAATTCAGACAAAAATGTTATTCTGCCGTTTTCAGTTTTCGATATATTTATAAATATTATAGAAGGCTATAATTTTAATGAACATGGATTATTTTTATCGCATACCATATAATATAGGCAGGTATTGATGGAGTTTGTCGTGTCCAAAATCGGTGCAACTAGCAAGTCGAAAACCTCTCGGGACAGAAACACATAAGCTCACAGGTGAATATTTTTCCCGGCTCATCGATCCGCGTAGTGTGCGCTCCACTTTGCTTACCGACCTATACATAATATTTTATATTGTGCCAGGCAACTATTAGCTGTATATCTACATACGCGCGATTTGAATTCGAACGCGTTTCGGTTTTGAACAATTGTATTTTGATTGGAAACATTTCGACGAGTAAGAGGGTGCAGGTCTCTTTATATTTACTATCAGTTTTTTAAATAGGAATTCGCGTCGCGGGCATACGACAAGACCGAATCACCGAGACGCTTATTTAGGCAGGTGCATATATATATATATATATATGTATATGTATAGGTTATTTAGGAAAAAAAATATAATACGCGCAATAGTAGACGTCGACGGACACGTTCGGGCACAACGAGCGGATTAGAAGACGTATGTGTTTATGTATTTTTATTATCATTATTATTTTACGTTATGATTGACGTGCCGTGACTTGTGTGGTGCGCGCAGATCGTCCGAAGAACACCAGCTCTCGCGGCAGTCGGCGGCGATGACAAATGCTCGCCGCTGCACCACTTACACACACACGCACACACGGGTGTGTATAATATATATTATAATACGAAAGCCGCGCTCACACACACACGCGCGCGCGCCCGCACATATATTATATGATTGATGTTCCGACCATGACCGTATGAATATTTTAGGAATGCGACACTACGACGCGGGACCCGGTTATACTATATTATCGGGTATATTATTATACGTGTACGTTTTACATATATACGCGTATAAATGCGTATACGCGTGTACAGAGCGAGTGTAAAAATCATTTACATCTGCATGCGGCTGCGTGTACACGTACACGCACACGCGCACACGCGCACACACACGCGCACACACACACACATATTATGCGGTGATGCAGCTGTTTATTGTTATTATTATTATTATTTTTTACTATTCGTCACTATACCGACCGGCGTGCATACGTCATAATATATTACAGGTATATGCGCGACGAACAGATTAATACCAATGCTATTCGGATATAATATTTTATATGTTGTATTGTACATAATATATATATATATACTATTTATTAATACTTATATAGGTATATTATATAAAAGTACCTATGACCTATCTATAAGTATGCGAGTTTAATAATATTATAATATACGTTCTCGAGTGGTATGTATACGTTGTGCAGCCATTTTTAACGTTACGTCGCGCGTCGTTGTCGTATACAAATATACACGAGAAATAGACGAGATCTCAATCCAAAATCTAATTTACATACTATAAATTCAAATGACGCGAGCGTATATTTTACTATATCCGTATAGGTACGCGGGCAAGCGATTGGTTTTTTTTTTTATTACTTTTTTTCTCAGTGTTTTCTCACATAAACCATCATGTACGAAATAATATAAGTACATCGCGCATTTCCGATCATCGATCGCCGAATCTGATCGATAGTTATTATATTATTAAAAACATAAGTACTACGTCGATCGTTATGAAAAGTTTTCATTTTATGATTTTTAACTACCTAGCTGGTATATGTTGCGTGGTTTGTGTCTATAGGCAGTATTGCAGTAGGTACCGTTACGAAAACGATGCCAATTTGCGGTCAACGGTTCTATATATTTGTTATATCGCCTAGCTATTGTAGGTAGGCAGGTTTCTATATATTATTATAAACAGAAACGCTTCTCGTGCTGGTTTTTAGAAAATAATATTAAATGTTTTTTTTTTTTAGTAGAACGCACCATTTAAATTTTTTCATGTGTCTAATAACCGAACTATTCGAGTTAATCAAAATCTATATTTTTAGATTCTGAGTAGAGTGATAAATGTATAATATTACAATGTGTGATGTTTTTTTTCTGTCTGTAAACGTTTTTTCTGCTAGAAAAAATGCTTCGATTTTCTTTATCAACATTTTTTCTGTTGAGAAAATGAATCTAGTTGATATTTTTAAAAGGTCAAAATTAAAAATTTCCAGTAGTTTTAAAAATGTCGGGAAAACCAAAACAAAAATTAAGAAAAAACAAAAATTTTTACGCAAAAACAGTTTTTGAGAAAATCAATTTTGTTTTTTTAACATGATTCAAAAAAAAAAAAAAAACTGTAGATACATGACATTTACACCTAATGTTTTTATACGTCATATATTTGTATAATTTTCAAAATATTTTGACTTTTTTAAAGTTATATACATATAAGTAAGTATAAGAAAACTTCACCGTTCATTAGTTTATTTTTTAAATTATTGTCGACAAAAAATTTTTTTGCTCTGTTAAAAAACTTGAAAATGTAATATAAAGTTCCTTTATAAGTTGTTGTTAGTGAAAATTAAAGAAAAAGATGAGTGTAAGTCCACAATAATTTTATATAAGCATTTAAAGTAATAAGATATTGGACATTAAACGTTAACTAATGATTTCTCATAGAACGAATTTCTTATTTTATAGCAATTCAAAAACAAATAACCGTAGGTACTTGCAATTTTCACCCAATTTTTATATATTAGATTTTTATACACACCATACAATTTTCAAAATATTTTAATTCGTTTTCAACTATTAATAAATGTTTTCAATTTTTAATTTTTTTTTTATTTTTTTTTTCTATAAATGTCGTTATTTTTTTTTGCTGGGTCAAAAAGTTTGAAAATTTGATACAAGGTTCCTTTAAAGTTTTTATAACGACAATTAAAAAATATTTAATATAGACACAAGTTTTTTTTATAATTATTTTAAGTTAAAATTTTGAAAAAATTCATAAAAATCTCTAAAATCTGCAAATTGTAATGTAGTTAAAAATTTATAAAATATTCAATTTTCATAGCAAAGAATTGGAAATTTAAAACAAGGTTTCTTATAAATAGTTCATACTGTAACCAAAAAATCTAAAAAATATCTTAACACAGTTTTTTTTAATAGATATTTTAAGTACAAATTTGAAGAAATTCAATACCTTGGTATTTCAACAAAGAATAACTATTTTAGTTATTTTGTTATAATTTAAAAATATTATTCGTAAGTACCTGAAACATTTAAAGTATATTATTATATTTGTACTACTTATAGTTAAATAAATTATTTTAATAGCAATAACTTCATAAAATATAATTAGTTATATAAGTTTCCTTTGATTAGAATTGTTTTTGTATACAATGATTTTATATTTTTATATCATTGAATTTAAATTTAATATGTCCACGACAGTGACCTCTCTAAACACCTACTGTACAGCAGAACGGTTCTCACTTGCCCTCCTTTTTATTTTATTTTACTATACTAATATATAACAATGTCTTGCGGATCCGCTTGCATATATCAGTAGTTTTGTTATGATGAGCAGTGCTCGAATTGGAAATAATTAAGAAGAAGAGTTCAATCCAACGATTTAAAATACCTGTGTTTAAAATTTTCGGGGGAACTTAATAAGGGGATCCCCTCTTCAATTTCCGCCTAGGAATGATTATCAATTGAAATTACTTCTTTTTACAAATTGTTAATTTTAAAATTATAGGTATAAATTAATGTAATTACGACTTTCTGTTAAGCCAATTAACGGGATATTAGTTTAGTAATTAAAATCATCAAAGTGAAATTATTATTTTGTTGACAGATTGTTTAAACTCTGTAAAAGACTTTGTGACTGCGGAGCGCACTATGTACATAAAATGTGTTTATGAAAAACGATACCTATTAGTCTGTGCTGATGTGTAGGTTTTACAAGAACGTATTCATCGTACTGTTTCGTTAAATTTTAAAATAATCTCGATTTGGTATAAACTCGACTTAACGATAAGACATCCACAATAAGTGTAATTCGTTGACACCGTTGCTTATATCGCTTTATTTCAATCACATTTTTGAAAAATCTTTCACCATTTTAAAATCGAAATAGGTAGGTATTCCGCAGACTGAATATTATCTCGTCATGGTTGACAAAAACATGAACGACTTCTAAAAAAATCTAACAATCTCACGACGGGGATTGTACGTATAGCAGGCAAGAAAGAGATCTTTTCAAAGACTGCGATATTGTAATATTATATAGGAAGCACAGCAAAGTATAGTTGATTGGTGAATAAACTTACTTTACATAGCATATTTCAATAATATATTATATAATATGTACAGCCGGAAGTCGTCTTGAATAACGCCTCTGCAGACGATAATATTGAGACTAATATTATTCCTCTGACGCGCTCCGCGCATCTATCTGGCGGAAAAAGATCGTGACAACCGTTGCACCCCTTCCCTTCGCTTTAACTATACTCATTATGTATATATACTTGAATACCCCCGCGGGGGGAACAATCGGAATATTTAAATCGAGCGGAACTTTTTCTCTTTACGCGTTCGTCATTAACGGGCCGACTCGTATATTTTATTTACGTAAATAACGCAATATAATATCGTATAAAAGAAAAAGACAGAGAGAAAGAAAGAGCAAGCGCGCTTGCGAATCTCCGTCCACGCAGGCGTTTTTGGTGGGAAGGGTTCGTTGTGCCGATTTACATATTATATATACATCATGAGTTTCTCGCCTCGTAGCGGTTTTTCCCGACGACGACGATTCGCCCGTTTGTGCGCGGGGACTATGCGCCGCCGCTACTTTTTCAGTTCGCGATTAATTTTGCGCGTGACAAGGGACAAAGTTTTTCCACTCCTCGCGGGTACATTCACACATAAATATATATATATATATATATATATATTTAATGTATATATTATGTGTGAGCCCTTTGACAATTTTTTTACCAGTTCTCTCTGTCTGAATTCTAGCGTCACTGACTGGTATATAAACATGTGTACATAAATGCTTGTCTTATATATTGTATTATGTATCAATCGTATCGAATTTTGAATGTTTGCTTTCTGCGATTTCGTTCGTTAACTCCTCGTACAACTGTTTATTTCATCGTGTTGTACGATACCAATATATAGGTACGCGTAAACCAACTGGTAAACAAAGTTTTCGTTGGAATAAAATTCAAAAATCAATATAATAATATACATATATACTATATACTCTCACTACATAGGTATAATATAAAATACACACGTCACATCAATACACCTCACAAATAAACAAGTAAAACAAATCAGTACAATACACTAAAAAAGTTCAGTTTTTTAGATTTTCAGCGGAGCAACGATGAATGTATTGATTTTATAATGATGTGTATGTGTTTTTTTTTATTTTTCATCAGTCATCATCAGGGCTCAGGACTTATAGCACTTAAAATCATCAAAAAAAAGCACTTAAAAACATGATTATAAGTACTAAAATAAACACTTAAAATTATTAAAATATGCAAAAAAAAGCACGACAAAAACTAAAAACACAATTTTTTCTTTATTATATTATTTTAACACTTAAAAACAAAAAAAATTATATTAAAAAAATCAAGTATTTTTGAGTATAGGTACTTTTTTTCTTATTGATTTTTTGAAAAATAAATTAAAATTTTTTTTAAGAATAACCAAAGAAAAATTGATTCATTTTATCAAAAACAGAAATGTATTTTAAAATGTTTCTTACCTTCTCTGTTGCATTGGATAATTAAATGTTTTCTTAGATTTTCAAACGCAAAACTCCTTATGTTGTTTGATAGTATTGTTTTAAAAGCCGAAAATGAACGCTCATCATATATGGATGTGATTGACGCGTATTTAAAGTATATGATATCGTCGCTAGAGTAATCATCGGGAAATTTGC
This sequence comes from Pentalonia nigronervosa, assembly GCA_014851325.1. Lineage (NCBI taxonomy): Eukaryota > Metazoa > Arthropoda > Insecta > Hemiptera > Aphididae > Pentalonia > Pentalonia nigronervosa. Next base: position 6,962 of record JACXSJ010004331.1, read on the forward strand.
TGAAATCGGCCAACTCACTGTCATCTTCATCATTAAATATTTTTGAAATTTTCTCTAACACTCCAATGCCATTATTTTTTTCATAAACGGTTTTAAGTTTTGTCAAAACTGATTTTCCATAATTTCCTTTCAACAAAGAAAATTTCTGTTTCACATTTTGAACCACAGCAAGTTAATCAGACAATAAAACATTTTTTTTTTTGTAGTTCAATAATGGCTTTAGTAAGAATTTTAAAATTACTTTTTATATAGGCTAAATTTTGGCTCTGAAATTTTCGCAATATTAGATCGCAACCTCGACCCAAGATCACTAACGGGTAATAATTGGTTTAGAAGGTAATTTTATGCCTGGAGCTTCTAATTTAAAAATTTTAACGCGATAAGGAGCTTTACGAAATATTTTTTTCATATTAGATACTAATTTATCAACTGTACCAAATTGTCCCCGAATTTCTTTGGCACTTCTGTGAAGTCCATGTGCACAACAAGTGACGTGTATCATTTTTGTGTAAAATTTTTTTAGAACTGTGCCTGCTTTCACCATATATGGTGCGGCATCGGATAAAAATAATAATACATTATTGTACTTTATATTACCAGGCCATATAATATCCATAGCTTTATCAAATAGTTTACAGATAGTTGAATGATTTGCCTTATCTAATTCTTCTGAGTGTAGTAAAAATATTTTTTAAAATAAAAAGTAAAAATATTGTCTTGGACAATCTGGTCTAAGAATTTCGACTATAAAGTTGGCTATAAACCGTCCTTCAATATCACATATCTCATCCATTGAGACCCAAATTTTATTTTGCTGAATTTTCATTTTCATATTGTTCAAAGTAGAATTAAAAATATATTCAATATAACCTTTTCTTAATGTTGCTTCCATTGGAATACTTTTGCCAGTATACTTCTCTAGAAATGTTCGAAATACATAGTTCGAAAGATCATTTAATGGAATGTTCGCAAACACCATTGCTTGACATAATTCTATATTGAAATCAGATTTTGCTGGATTTTGATTGGTTAAGAATTGTTGGCATTTTCTTTGTGCTTGATCATTTTTACGTCTAACATTTTTTTGGTGCTTATCCATTTTAATGTGCTGTGATACATTATACTTTTTTTCAAAATTAATTTTAATCTCACACACTTTTCAATACAAACATGACCATCTGTTGAAAAGTCTGTCCCATATTCAGATACATATGCTTTTAACTTATCTTTCCCCATTATAAAAAAAATAATTAAATGCGTACACTAACTACGACGAACACAACACAGAGATGGCGTGACCTAAAATCGATTAAATTCTTTTTGTGATCACATCTCGATCGTCATTTAAGGTTTGTTTTTATTTATAAATAAATAGTAAATCAAATTATAAATAGTTTTTCTCATAATAAAATGATATTAGAGCCTTAGTAATTTTAATCGTACCATGCCAGCAACGACCAGCTCGTAGATAAGCGAGCAAATATGGGTCTCAGTGTTTATTACTTGGAAATTGATACAAATGAGACAAATTATTTTAATTTTAGCTTTACCGTAAAAAAAAAAAAAACAAAAAAAACAGAAACTAATTAAAATTTCTAGATTTTTATTTATGGCACGTGTAATAATTAAGCAGAAATATATAAAAAAAGCAAAAATATTCAGAAAAACTTAAAAAAAAGCAATTTGTTTAAAACCAATCAAAATAAGCTAAAAAAAAGCACTTTCAAATTTCATATTTTTCATATTTAAAATTATTGTAACATGACAAGAGTTTCCATAGCACTGTGCTAGATTTTATGTTAAGCCAAAAAAATAAGCAAATGCTATAAGTCCCGAGCCCCGGTCATCACCTATTTTGGAGCAGTAAGCCAGTAAAAATGATTTGATTTTCTACTTCAGCATCTTTTCTGGTAGAAAAGTGAGTAATAACCACTTTGGAGGGTGGGAGTGTGGGTAAAAGTAGTAAAGTAAAAAATTCCTAGTAATTTTCAAAAGCGTCAGAAAAAACCAAAAAAAAAATTAACAAAAACGAGAATTTACGTAAAACGTAAAACCAGTTTTTTTGACAAAATCGTTTTTATTTTTTGGTGTAACTTAGAAACTAATATCAGATACCTATTTATCATAAATAGTTTATACAATGACTGAAAATACTAAAAAATGTATGAACACAGTTTTTTTATAGATTTTTTAAGTTTAAATTTAGACAATATTTTTAAAATTTTTTGAAATTAGATAAATATTTCAACAAAGAATAACGGTTTTATTAGTTATTTTGCTGTAATTTAAAAATATTATTTGTAAGTACTTGAAACATTTAAAGTGTACTATTATATTTGTACTACTCATAGGTAGTTAAATAAATTACTTTAATAGCAATAATTTCTTAAAAATAACTAAGTAATATAGCCTATAGGCTAACAGATTGTATTAGCTTAGAATCATTTTTCATATACAATGATTTTACTGAATTCAAATTTAATATGTCCATTATAGCGACCCATTCAAAATCTACTGTTCAGCAGAGCGTTACCCACTTGTCCAACTTTTTTTGTTTTGAATATAATTTAAATATATTTTACAAATTTTTTTTATTGTTTGTACAAAATATATTGCGCATTTTGATAAATGTTGTGATTTATGTCTTCAATAGAATATACAAAACATTCGAGCTCGATATAAAGTGTACCTATTATATGGGTTTTTGAATTCAAGATTAGAAATCTTCACATTTCGCTGAAAAATTGTTTCCCAATTTTTGAACCCCTTTATTATACATTTCTTTTATTTAATATAAATTATTTTTATTAATTAGTGGAATGTAAATATTTCCAGTAGTCAAAGTGGATGTCTCAATGGGTAATTTGTGATTTGGTGATATGGGGGAGATGCAGCCCACCACTATACTTTCAGTAGTCGTTTTTAATCCCTTCACTAAGTTTTTAAATCATCTATACCTTTTAAACCTAAAAATTAATTATTTTCATAATTTGTAGCTCTTATAAACGAAGTTTTTTTTAAAAATATTTTATTTTTTAAAGTTTTAAAATTTGACACCGAAAGTTGGTTGACCAAATCGCTACTTAGTTGTTAAAAGGCTATAATTTCACAATATCTATAATAATAGGTAATCAATTATCAGTTTTCTCTTATACCTGAGATAGATAACAGTACAGATACACCATACCGATAAAAAGATGTATTGGTACTGTAGTTTACTAATACCCACAGACTAAGAATTAATTAATTACGAATTGGTTCCTCCTTCTTCTTCATCACATTTATTTTAATCCTTTTCGACCACTAGATATTCTAGCGAATTATTTTTAACAGTAAATCGTTTTTAGATTAAAAATTACAACACATTTATAACAAATACCCATCCTAAATGTGACCTATATTCCGTCTATTCGCGATTAATTATACTAGCTACATCTGCGAAGTATAGCCTGCTGCTCAATGGACAAATGGTTTGTACAACGATTTATAAATTGCCATCATCATTTCGATTTTGAGCAGACTCATTTATTATGCACTTATTTTTAGTTAATATTTTTGGGGACATAGAAAAATACACAGCAATTCGTCTATGAATATAGAATTGACATCTAATACATTCATTGTATATTTTAGACAAATCAAATTTCTCTGTAGTTTTCAAGAACAACTGAATAAACTGTGAATAAAACACTATGAGAATTAGTAAGTAGGTATTTGTAAAAAAATTATTCACAAAAAATAAATTTTTTGTAAGTAAATTTGTATCAATAATGTAATCTATTCAATAATTCATCTAATACTGCATAGAGATATATGGATGGCTAGGATAGATTTCAGTAGTTTGTGGAAAAACATGAAGAAAGTAAGTGAGTTTAATTTTAATTTATCTATCTATTTAACTAAAAAAATAAAATTGCAATGCGTCTGTGATTAAGGAGAGTTATAACAATTGATGGATATATGATGTAAATGTTTATTAATTGTACCCTTTATCCCAACACAAATTTGTTCTTAATTATTACACCACATACATTCACAGATCGCCATCGTGATCAGCATTAGGCCAAAAAAAAAAAAGGGCGTGCATATTACTTTACCATGGCCAAACGATTAAAGCTAAAATTGTGAATCGTCTATAACTCAGACTAATGAATATAATGTAGAGCCACATAGGGATGTGTAATCGTTGATAACGACGACGATCACTATGAACGACGGCGAGCGTCTGGCTGTATAGGGTATTGCGCACAATATTTCGAAACTATTATTTAGTATAATATGTTAATATATCATATTATTATGGTATATTATAGACCACCGCTTTCGTGATCCAAAACGAGCGACTGCCACCCGCCGAGTTGTCGCCGCCGCCGGCTGAAGACGACGAAGGACGTTGCGATACTCCCCCGGGATTTATAGTAATATATACATACTCACATAGCTACATGTGTTGGTAGGGAGGTAAGGGGTAGAAAAGGGAGTGGTAGATGACTGTGGCAGGACACTCGCGGGAGGAGAGGGAAAAAGGTACGCGCGACCGGGACCGAGGGTCGTCCCTTGATTGTCGCTCTTGTTCAAACCACCGCCGTCGCCTTTCATTCAATCACTCCAAACATCGTCCATAATCCCTCGGCTGCAGTGGCTTCCTAGGTATTATTATTTATATATATATAATCGAGTATTATATATCTCTTTCGTATTTTTTATTTCGCGGTAACTTTTTACACAGGCGTCTACCCTCCTCCCGTGCCAATGAGCTTTTCGTTTCCGTATATTTTATCTATATATATATATAATTATGGTTTAATATATTATACAAGATCCGCAGTACCGTGGTATGCTGGAATTTTTATACTTGGAGGGGTGCACTACTATGTGGAATTATCGTTGTGCTAAAAGTGCTAATATTAGTTATGGCCGTCGTCCATTCTCTTTTTCTTCGCAAGCTTATGGATTGTAATTTTTTTCTATATAATTTATTATTTTATCATAAATTGTTTGAATCTACTGTATTTATGAATCAATAATTATGCTAATATAATTTCAGTATCAGTGCCACTGCAATCATAATTTAAAGGCACCATGGTGCAAGACTATTTTAGACGTCTTGGCCACGTGTAAACACAGGTGCAATAATAGTGTGGCATAGCCCCTATAGTTAAAATTTAATCGACATAAATACCTTTATAATCGGTAAAAAAGACCAAGGAAAAAAAGAACGCGAAAAAACAGAACAATAGAAAAAAAGACCACGGAATAAAGAACAATTTTAAAATAATATATTATATCAAAAAAAAAAAAAAAAATATTGTAATTAAACAAATTAAATAAGTTAAATAAATTAAATAATAAATCCATCCTGACCATAACTTCAAAATTAATAATATCGTATTGTATGTGATACGACAGTTAAGACATTTTCAATATTACCTTTTACCATTTTTGTAATCTTCGCATAAAATTAATAGTCTTATTTGCATTTTTTCATAAATAGTGTGTTTTTTTTTGGTTCATATGCACCTATATCATTTTGAGCCAATTTTGTTTCATCCGTTGTATATAATTATATATAGGGAATTTCAAGCAATAAAAATGTATTTTACTTTATAATAGAGTAATATATATAATGTATAGGCAATGTGTGTGCATGCGGAAAATTAAAAATTGTTTTTTTCCATGTTATTTTTTTCTTGTTCTTTTTTTCCTTGTACTTTTTTCCTTGGTCTTTTTTACTGGAATTCAACAAACATATAAAATTATATACAGATAAAAAGATAAATGAAACTTTCTTGGAAGTACATTAAAATATGGAAAATCAACTAATAAGAAAAAGTCAATCCCAGGGAAACGCAGTAACCGCCGGTCTCTATATTTCCTCGTCCGCCAGCGCCGTGTCGATCAATAATGGATCAAAGCCGTTTTCGCGATAGCATAATATGTTGTGCAGTGCGACGACATCTCGATGAGGCGAGTCAATTGCACACATATAGGTACGCATATATTTACTCGTCACTTCCGGCCGGACGTAATGCGTCGCCCGTTTTCCGAAGATTACGATTCGCACATTGGTCACATTTATCATTTATGTTGTATTATTCACTGCTGCATCATACAACTAGTTGCGTCCCGAAGATAACTACGAAAGAAGGTATATAATTCGGATTGCAGCCCGGGTTATTGTACAATGTATTCAAGTGGTAGCCCAATTAATACTTATCATTTTATGATATAGATACTGTCTATCATATATATTCGTACCTATAATATTATCGTTTTCTGTTTAATATAATAACCACAGTATGACCGAAGTAGTATATTATTATAAAGTACTTATTATGGGGACGCAACTTGGCCTTATTATTTTTCTTACCTGTTATATAATATAGTCATCATACCTGAGTTGTGTCCCCAAAACGGTTGTAGGACACTTTGTATGGTCACCCAGAAAAAATGAAAACCGCGGACAGTTTGTACTATTTCAAAAAGTAATTAAATATATATGGCGGACAGTTTGTACTATTTAAAAAAAATGTTTAATTTGTTATTACAAAACACAGGTAGTTAACATATATATATATATATAAAAATAATAATAATAATAATAATATTTATGGTAATAAATTCGTGGTATGTATTTTTAAAACATTCACTGTCACATAAATCATAATATATATATTTAAAAATTAAACGTATGGCAAATTATTTCGAGCAATTGTAAATTAGTTATTATTTTACATTCATGCTGTACAGGCATCACGAATTTTCTTTTGTGTATTTTGGTTTTTATTTCTTGTGTTTTTGTTCAAATGACTAGAGCATTCGTTTAATTGCAAAGACCGCAAAACAGTCCAGAAACTTGGATTAACCGATCCAATCAATTTATTGAACGAACTGTTCCATCCTTCACTAAAATTATTCGTCCTGTGTGAGTTCTTAATTGTTTGGTGTTTGACATTCCAAATTTCAAGAGGAAATCTTGATGCACCATTCTTTCCGTTAATATATGTTGATTCAAAATAAAATATTAATGGAAATAGTTCTGGAGTAAAAGTTAAATACATATTAACTATTTCATTAGGTATTTCTTCAACTGGTAAAAATGCTAAAGATGTTATCATTTTACATTGTTTTGCAATTTGTTCGTTATC
>JACXSJ010004332.1:0-14093 GCA_014851325.1 Pentalonia nigronervosa
TTAATTTTATCTTAGATATACTATTATTCCTTTTACTATATTTTGTTATAATTTATGAACTTCAAATCTGTGGAACTTGCTTATTCCATAAGTGTTGTAACTAGATAATGCATATTTAATATATTATAATACCTATTGTGATATTTTTATATTGCATAATATATAGATACAATGGTAATAATAATATGAGATTATAAACATCAATGATTATTGGGCAGAGTGGAATAAAATTTTAGGGTATAGGGGCGCAAGTAAAACCATTGCCTTGAGGCGCATTTTTCCTTAATCCGGCCCTGGACTTGATATGGCAATTTCAATGAATTAAGGAAAAATAAAAATTTTAAATAATAATTCAAAGTACGATATCTAACTTAAAATTGCTCCCATGTCAGTACCAGTGTTAGTTGTTGGTTAATTATAAGATTATATGGTAAAACGGGTTAGCATGAAAAAGTTGAAAACTAAAATTTAAACACAATAAAGATGATAATTAATTTGCTATGTTATAGTTTTTAATTTTTTTAAATTGTTAACATAAAAAAATTATTATTGTTTTAATATAATATGTTATTATTTTACATATTTCAAACTTAAATATATTTTATTATATTAATAGTATTGAAAAATACAAACGTCACGACATAGAAAATATTATTTTCTATAAAATATAATAAATTAATAACAAAATAAGGCTTATAAAAAAAGATTTAGTTTTAAAATGCATATACTATAATATAATTAGTATAGGTATTCAAGCTGAATAATAATTATTTTGGATTTTTATTTAATGTGTAAACAATTGTTATTCTTGACGTAAATATTATTTTTTTCATCTTTTTTACACGTTTGCTACATCACTCAAAAGGTTTTAAATTTTTAATGCTACCTTTGCCTTTATCGATTGATAGATGGTATACAAATTTACTAGCCAATGATTACTTACACATATTGCAATTGAAATGTTTCAATGATTTTTTTTAAACAAACCTAGCTTTGTGTGATACCTATTTTATAATCAGGAGTTTCTTTAGTTTCAAGAATATACAATAAATCTTTTAATTCAATACAAGACAATTATTTTAACCTTGACCTTGTTATTTATAATTAGTATTAAATAGTGTTAAAACAGATAATTCTATGTGTACCAAATATTTTTTCAATTATATTATGTAGCCTCAAATTTAGATGATTATGGCTATTATTAAATCCTCCCACCAATTTTGACTTATTGCGGAGAAACAGAATTTAGAAATGCAGGTGTTGTGACATTTTTTTTATAGGATAACATAAATAAATTGGTCTGCTTTTTATGTCATTATGAAATAAATGTTCAATATTCTTTAACTTATAAGAGTAACAAGGAAAAAAGAATTAATTAAATTATATGTACACTGTGAACTTCCAATGTAAATAAGTTTAAAATATACTTATCAAGTAAAGATATATATATATTTTTTGACTGTAGCACTATATATTGTTTAAAAAAGATCAAATCTAGAAAAATACATTTTTAATGTACTTGATCGTTACTAAACATAATTACAACAATAGTTTATTTTCATTAAAAATTTAAAAAAAATAATACATTTCTTATGCTTAAGATTATCATATAAATTAAGAATATTTTCATTATTACATAGATATTATTAAGAGTAGCCACTAGTAGGTTAAAGAGACTAAAAATGTCTGTTTCTGCTAATGGCTAATGCAGCGTTTCCCAACCTTTTTACAATAGCGACCCATAAATTTCATCTTTATTAGGTATGCGACCCCCCTCCCTAAAAAAAAGTATGCCGTAAATAAATAAGATTTTTACTATAATCCATTTTATCATTGAGTTTTTTTATAAAATACAATACGAATACAATATACTAAATAATAATAACTTAATTAATAAATAAATAAAATAAATTATAAAAGAATACAAAAAATTAGTATAATAGAAAATTTAGTGTGAATTTTGATTTTGGACATTGTTGATTTGGATACATAAAATTTCCCACTGGGGTACAATTTCAGATAAACTGATGCGTATGTCATGTGTGACATCTAATCTGTTTCTTTGTTTTGTTTTAATATTGGCCATGGTAGAAAATCCTTTTTCGCACAAATAACTGGTAGGAAAAAGTAAGTTTTTTTATTGCATTAATTGAAAGTTCTGGATATTCATTATATACTGCACACCAAAAATTTACAAGAGTTTCATTTTTAAATTTATGCTCATAAGTTTTATCACAAAAAAGATCGATAATCTGAGTTTCAAGAAGCGTATTGAAGTTCAACTCTTCAATAAAAATAGTAAAAGGATTTTCAACCCATTGAAAATCGTCACGAATATCTTTTGGGAAATAACTATTCAATGCAATTGATATTTGATTTAAATGCAATGAAATAATTGTTTTGATATCACTTTACGTCATTTATTCTATAATACTAGTTATTTATACTATTTATCAATTTACAACTAAAATAACTATAATCGTAACTGCGAGTCGCGACCCATCAAAAAAATTTCGAGACCCTAGGTTTGGGAAACGCTGGGCTAATGGATAAAACAAAAATGTTAAGCCTCTAAGGATGTGACCAAATATCCGCTTATGGTTGTCTCCGTCCAACAAATGTAAAATAGCCAACACTAACCAGTTATCATAGACATAGGAGTCAATTACCCAAGGAACAACAAACCCCAAATACCCTGGTGGAATCTACAAGTCTTTACGGCAAAATTTTATTAAATATATGGAGGAGAAATTATGCCCCAAACGAGGAACAAGAATTTTTTTTCATATTAAAATTAAAAAAAAAAAAAAATAAAAACGATATTTCACAGATAATGTTTTCAACTAAGTTATATATCAATTTGGAGTTTATCACTACCGCCTGAGTGGTTCTATCCCACGCTAAACAGTTTTGCAATGTTGTACATTTGTAAGATATATAACATATATGTAAATACAATCTAAAATATACTAAAATTTATGTTTTATCTAGATTATAGATATAGTAAAGAAATAACAAAGTCGACATAACTGCATTTTAAAACAGATTATAAGTAGGGGTAACTATTGTCTTAGGAGTTTATACTACATAATATCTGATCTTAAATTAAAATTTTTATTTCATCTTCTGTGGTGTTCTGTTTGTTATTAGTCATTTTCTTCATTATTTGACTGAGAATTCTAAAAATAAAAAAATAATTTAAATATTACATAAAAACAATTGGAACCAAAATGCAACAATCGAGATTTCAATTTTTGTTAAAACAAATCAGTTGTTTATTACTATTTATAATATTTTTTGTTTAGTGATGATTGTCATTAATATAACATTTTGTTAAATTTAAACCAAAAGACAGATTTAATTATTTGGTTCATAATTATATTAATTGCTATTTCTTATTAACTATTTTTATTCCAATATTTTTATTTAAATTTAAAATAAATATATAAAATGGAAAATTTTTTAAATATTTATGTTATAATATAGACAATGTATGAAACTAATAGTTATAGTTTTAAATTTTTTTATATTACAATACTTAAGGCTGTAACTTTTAATTTTTTTCTAGTGTCGCTGATAACAAATTAATTTATGTGAGTATTATGTATTAGCCATTATTATAAGTATTAACTATTCATTAATATATAAATTATAACATATCCATCTCACAACTTTAATATACAATATTTACTTATAACAAAGTTATGATATAAATAAAATGTGGCTGAAAAACATCAAGGTGTGGACTTTAGCATAGACATTGGCACCACCTTAACCTCTTTAAGGAGTTGACACAGATGAGTAAAAATTAATACTTTTGACTTGTCTTTGATGATAAACCCTTATATTAGCTAAACATTTATACTTGCTTTTTCATTTCATGTAATCATGGAGTTACTATATCAAAAAATAATACAAATCACAAACCTTCAAACTTGAATTATCATATTAGTATATTAGGAATTGTTATAATGTAAAAAACTAATTATTAATGTGACAGTACCTATTTTTTGGTCAACTTATATTATAATTTATAACATTTTTCTTTATTTTATTATTATTTCATCTGGTTTGTTGGCATTCCTATTCATTGACATAAACTAATATAAACATGGAAATGTAAATGTTCCAAACTTGAAAATAAGTCCATCTATAGTATTTTTAAATACATTTATGCATCTTATTTTTTAAGACTTTATAATTATTTATTAATATTAACTGTTGTATATTTTTGAGTGATCAAGTAGTAAATAAATAAAAATCTAAGGCAGTGAGTAAATAGTTTTGTCAGTAGTACAGTCACAAAATTGAACTTTTCACAGTTGACAAAGTATTTGTAATATAGATGCTAAATTGTAGAACTATGTAATCAACTACATTACAGTAATACATATTTATACATTTGTTTTTTTAGTTTATAATTATTATTAGATAAAACTCAAAAATATTGTATGTTTCATATTGCCCACTAAATTTAGGACATTGTATAAAATTTTCTGGCCAAGTGTGATCATTTCTACATAGACCGCATAAATTGGGCATTTTATATAAAGCCTGGTATATAATATTTTCTAAATTTCTCATAACATATATGCTAATGAAATTAATTAATTAATTATATTACTAATTGTGTTTGTGTAAGAGTAGAAGGTTTGATGTTTAATGTTGAGTTGTGCAATGAACCACCAATGGAAGTAGTTTAATCGACACAATTTAAGTTTAAATCTTTCATTGTTAGAGGCAAATGTGCATTTTCAATAATCTAAACAATACAAAATACATAGAATAATAAATAATTGTAGAAATATTTGGTAATACAGTAATAAATAATAAACAGTATATAATTACTAATTTTGAACCATCTCTTAAATGAACTGCTGTGTGTTTGCCAGGTATAAGGGGTAATTTAGTATATTTATGTATGTGCTTGCAAATATTTGACATCCACTGGATAATGCGAGCTTTTGAACATTTGTATGAAATATCTCTTAATTCGTGGTACTACAAATAAAACATAAATTTAAAAAATAAATTGGGGAATTCGCTCTGCTAAATAATACATTTTGTGTGTATCTATATTCATTAAGTAAGTCACAGATATGTTAAATATGAATTCAATGATAAACCATTAAATAATACTCATAATGTATAACAAATAATTATATGTATTAACCAAAGCATAAATATGGTTTTTATTTGGATATGATATCATGTTTTAAATATTTGAAAGATACTATTTTACAATACCACATTCTTGTATTTTATACCATATATAAGGTGTATTTAAGAATAAAATAAGTTTAAATCAAAAACAGACATACTTATTAGGTTATTGCTGAAAAGATAATTTATTTTATAACCTACTTAAATTTAGATTTTATCATGACAATTTTAATTACTCAATATAAAATTACCTTACAACCTAAACCATGTCCATACATATCAAGTTCTAAAATTTTATCAACTGACATTTCGGATTTTAAATTTTGACAATTCAAGTGTAAACATATTTTTTTTTTCATTTCTAACAATAAATGCTGAACACTTCCTATTTTGAATGTAGATTTACAACGTTCAGCATCAACTATAAAATGAGATAAATATTTCATTAGTTATAATAAATAGGTGGGTTAGTTTAAGATTAAAAAAATACAAATGTAATAATCATAATTTGTTTTACTAAGTAAAACATTCGTAGTTACATCTTTATTTATATAATATACCTTTAAATAAACATAAATAATTAAATAAATTAAATACTTTATATATTTTATTATATAAATTAATTTATTATTATTATTATTTGGAATAGTTTTAAATACTTGTAAAAAGTATTTGAATTATTACTTTTTCGTTGGTCACGTGGTGAGATATTGTCTCACTCTTTTTAAATGTCATATTATTTATTGTTTTAAACTACCAAAACACATTTTTTTTTAATAAGAGTAGTGAGTACTTATAAAAACTATATTATATATTTTAGTCCCATGGTGGAAGTCGTTTGATACTTTTGCACTTCGTCCATTAATATATCAAATATTTACATAATTTATTATTGTGATTAAGAAAAAATAAAAAATAAAAAATTAAATTTCTTATATTTCTAAATTATATGTTAATGATAAGGTATATGGAACTACAAGTCTATTAATCGATATAGAAAACAATGGTGACCAAAATAATATAGCGGTGAGATAATCTCTCACTATGTGATCAACAGCAAGTTAAGAGGACGTTGTATCATTATGTGTTCAACAGGATCAAATTTTGTATTGTGAGCTTTAATAAAATAATGGGATCACCTAGTACCAAACTTAAAAATAAGAATATTATCTAGACTCTTTTATAGGGTTTTATTGATTTTTTAATTTTAAAATGCAATAAATATGTAGAATATTACAATTATATAATGCTCATACCTCACTTTAAAATTAAAATATCTATAAAATATATGAGGTGCCCTTGATAATGCTCTTACATTAAGTTCGAAAATAGGTCTAATATTAAAGCTCAAAACACAAAATTGATTCTGCTGAACACATACTTGATATGTTAAAACATGACTACACGAGGGTTCAGCGTCCTCTAATTATACAAGTATATTATTTGATACTGAAACAAAAAAAAAAAATGAATAATTTTTTTAAATTAATTTTTAAAATATTCCTTACAACACAGGAAATTATAACTTCGGTTCAACAAACTTTATTTAAAAATTAATTAATTTTATTTATATATACTTAAGTAGGAAATATTTTAGATGAATAGGATAAACTATGAACTTAAGATTAATCAACAAATTAAACTGTTACAGGTTTATCAGTCGGACTGAACTTATATAGTTAACTTACATACTTACTGTGTAAGTTGCAGTATGGTATTCTGTAAAGAGAGTAATTCAATTATATTGATTGTGTGATAATAACTTAATTTACCTTTTGGGAAAGCTGTAAAATATAGTCTTTCTAAGCTACTTTTTGTTTTTATCATATTTGTACCAATTTCTGACTCTGTAGTGTAAAAACATGGTAAGTCTAATGTGCCCTCTTGCAAATCTGTATGATTGATTATTCCATCCTAAAATAATACAATTAAAAGTAATTAAATAAATTTAAAATTATTATATTTACTTTTAAAAATGTTAAAAACTCCAAAAATATTTTTTGATAATCATCTGAATGTTCATCCCAACAAGAAATTTGATGAAACTGGTCGGAAAATTGTCTCATTTCTCCAGCAAACCCTTTAGGGTAAATTTTAGCTAAAAATATAAATTAAATTAGTTTTTTTTAAAGAAAAGCATTTTACTTTCAAAGTAATTCATTATTTATTAATTTATAGGCCTTCTAGTATAGAGCATAAGAAAAACTTGGTATTCAATATTCATTGTTCAAATTTAATAACAGTATAGCACAAAATACAATTATGTCCTAAAGAGAAGTGACTGGACTGTGTTATATTATTAAAGCATATCTAAAATATTTGAAAAGAACCTCTAAAGGATTCCAATTTTTTTTTTATTATAAACCATTCAACAGCAAATCAAATAATCTAGGCATTTGAAATATTGACACTAATAACTAGTTAAGACATAAATTAATAATTGTGGACAGTTGAAGCATCAAAAGCACACAATCAACTAAAAAGAAAAAAAAAAATATAAGCGGGTTGCTATTTTTAGTAATAGAAGTTTTTAAAATAGATAATTCCTATGATTATGAAATGGTTACATTTAGTGTTGTATTACTTGAAAATGAACAAAGATGGGGAAATAAATCATTCTAATTATTATAAGGATTGCTCAGTGGAATATTTTAAATATAATAAAAATTAATAATATTTACAACTTTTAAGTTATACAAAATTTATTTTAAAAAATATGCTTATCGATAGAAATTTTTTTTTTTTTTTTGTTATTAGAATTAAGGCTTCAATTACTGAGGTCATTATCTTGGTACTATGTGTGGAGGAACAATTGGTTGGAAAAGTTTTTGTATGTGTAGCAAGGATTTGTTGCTAAAAACCCGGGTGATCACCCATCCAAAAGCTAGCAACAACAGCCGGTACGTACACTCAGAGCGTTTCCGCAGTTGAGCGTACAAACACCAAGCCACTAGAAATTTTTTACATTTAAAAAAATATGTACCAATTCAAGTAGTTTGTTTTATATTTTTTGGTAAATAAATAAAAAAGAATTACAAAAAGACAAACTCTTTTCAAGGATTGTCACACAATTCTGGACGGTTATTTACTTACTTCCATGGCACAGATGATTACACGAATAATACAATAAAATAATATAATATTTAAAACATTTGCTTTGAATAAACATATAATGATCAAACTTGATACTCATCCTAAGTGAAATATTTAATTTTAACATTATCCTATGCTAAGGGACCTATTTAGACACTAATATATTTTAAATACTTACCAAGGCCAATAATTTGATGATATGTGCGAGATATACCATTTTTTAAATTAAATTCCAATGCTGCTATTTCAGCAGGAAAATAATAGTTTTCTCCATTATGAGTATGACAATTTATATGTAGTAAAATAAACTTTTTATTTAATAACTCTGAAAAATTAAAATGTTTTTATCATTTAATTTTTAAACTTACATTAACATAATAAAATTATATCTTGTATAAAATATGTGAGAAGGGTAATTATATATTTCTATTTATATAAATGTAAATAATATTGTTAATAGTACTACAAAATGTAATAACATTACATAATAAATCAGTTAATTTATCTTTATCCCTTATATAAGATGTTTTCAACAAATTAAAAAAGTTGTTGTTCTGAGTTGCATGAAAGTCATATTTGATGGATCAATGTAAGACCTTGAAGATGTCTATTTAATTTTGATGAACTTTTAAATCATCAATTTTTTTTAGCAACACATCATAAATATAATAAATATTAAAAATACAATCTTTATATATTAAACCAAAAAGCATTTATCAAATGTATTATGTATTTTATTTTTGCACATCAAATGTATGTGTATTTGTTGGCTACAAACAATAATGGACCATCAAGTCCACCTATAACACATTAATCGACTCATATGAATCTGTCTATGGTGTCTAGTAGAGTATCACAAGCAGTGGTGGTTGGGATTACCAGGTAAATACTGATGAGCTAAGTATGTGATACTGAGTGTGTATATTTGACCATTATGCTGTGTGCTTACTAACTATAAAAAATGGTAACAATAGATAACAGGTTTGATTGGTAATGTTGGAATGTAAAAAACTCACTCATACACAAATAAATATTAATTAAGTAATGAAATAGCCATTCTGACTCATTATAAAAAAAAAAAATTGGAATAATAATTAAGGCTCTACTAACCCAACAATGGTAAGAATCAAAATAATTATAAATATATAGTATATCTATTGTTTCCCTCAGATATTCCCTTTATATATATATTTATAACTTTATGTTAATCCTAATAGACAATATAACTACTTAGTTTTTTAATAGTTAACCTTAAGCATATAAAACATTAACAAATAAAATAGACAAAATGTGAAATAATTGAAAACTACATGATTCATGAAATAATATACATTTACACAACTGCAACCATTTTCCTCCAAAAGTGAGTATGTTGTATGTATTTATCCACTGTCAATTTTCTTCGAGAAAAACGAAACTAATCTATATCATTTTTCTCTATTATTAAAATAAGAAATTTTTATACTCTTATTAATTTAAGTACATATCATTTCCTGACTAAGAGTATTATTCAATATTATTTTTATATATGAATAAACTTTAAATATAAAATAAATTAGAATTAAAAATCACTATGATTAAATATAGTAAAATATTAATTTTTATAATTATAACTATAATAACACAATAAAATTAAATATAACAACTATAATACCTATACAAATTATTGTCAATTTTTTAATTAACTATACATTGCATATTGATATACATTATAAACAGCATGTCTACTAACTTAACGAATATTTAACTCTTTCCTTCAGATTATATTGGATTAAATTACAACTTTTTTGACGAGTTAAAAGTGGTGGTTTTGACTTAACAATTAAAATATACAGCCTTCGCAGTATGCGTATACCCAGACCAACTATTTAAATGTCTATTTTTAATAAGTACCATATTTGTGTACTTTATCAGTTATCTTGTTTTAATAACTGTACAATGAAAACCAAAATTGATTGAATAAGAGCAGCCATATATTACAAAATAAACAAATTTTTTTTAGTGTTGACAGTTTAAAATGTTTCCATAGTTGTGTATTTAGGTACCATCTAGTTTACTTAACTTGTCAAAAAATCATATTCAATCCAACATTGATCCAGCTGAGGAAATGCATGTTTTCTGAATTGGTGAACAGACTGTTATGATTTAATTACAATTTATATAACTCGGCTCCAATTTAATATAATAGTACTTACCCTGATCGTTAGGTATACATTCAAACATCTTGGTTACATGTTTTTCCATGTTCCAAAGATAATAGCTATTATCTTGCGGGCTATTTAATTGTTTAATTGGCTGTTTTGGAATTAGAGATGAATTATATTTACAAGCAAGAATTTTGTATTTAGTTTTTTCATCTTCAGTCATGGTCTATAATACAATAATTGTCAAAATTAACTTCAATAAAAATACATACTATACCAAGAGTGGCCAAACATAAATTTAATATTAAATCATAATTTATAACTAAGGAAATTTGATGTTATTGCCATAGCATTGGTACAGGCATTGATTATAGAATAGACAGATAGCCCTTACATTGTTAATATTTGGCGACCACACGTAGGATGCAGCCACTATGAAGCGCAAGTGTATTCGGGATACAAGGTGCGGTGACTGGCAGTTGTCCGAAAAATGATAAGGACCCGAAAATCGAAAAAGTACTACCAACAATTGTAATTGAAATGTTGTAATATAAATTATTATTATTATATTACTATTGATAAAAGTTAAATAATTCCCGCGTATTTTGTAGTTTACGATTTCAGTATTTCGATCTATTGACTATTAAGTTTTGAACTATAAAAGTTTGTCATACATATTGTTGTCATATATAACAAAAATGGATTTTAAAAAATATAATAAGTATCAATTATATATAATATAATAATAATTATTTAATTGAACAGTGTTACTACATAAATAACAAAATAATTTTATAGTATAATTTTTGAAAATTTAATGTTGGCAACAAATTGAATGCCACCGTTTTTTGGCCCGGATCCTTATCATTTTTCGGACAACTGCCCCCGACCCTACAAGGTGGTGGTACCCCCATCTAAGATTTTTGTCATAGTCGGTGGTGGGTGGGAGGGAGCTTATCGCGTGGCACCCATCTAAAAATAGAATAAAAATAAGAAACTGAAATGCCAGAATCATTGGAAATAATAATTATTATTTTATTATCATTACTATCTTGTTAATCGTTCGCTATACACTATCCCGAAACTCGTATTTTCGGCTGTCTTCTGTAGTGTGAGCTTGCGTAATTATTTTTATTAATCAAAATATTTGTAAACATGTCTGGAAACAAGTGCCAATATTTAAATTGTGGCAAATCAAGGAAAATGTTTCCAAATTTAAAAATGTTTCGTTTTCCAAAAGACGAAAGAAAAGAAATATGGATAATAAATTCAGGTAAGGAAATTGTTTTAAATTTTCATAAGGCATTGCGAATATTATTTTGTCACTACCTTATTAATAATTATTAAAAAGAAAATATTTATTAATTATAATATATATATAGAATATGATAAGTGATTTATGAATGTTAAAATATATGATTTATCTACCTACAAATATGATTTATTATTTTATTAACTTATTTTTATAAATTTACACAGGAAACACAAGTTTATTTTCTGTCGAACCAGATAAACTTCACAATAAGTACATTTGTCAAGAACATTTTCCATCCGAGAGCTTTTTACAAAATTTTACTCAAAATCGTTTGTTAGACACTGCTATTCCCTATAACTATAAATCTGAGGCTCAACCATCTACATCATCAGTCATTAACCAAAATGATAAATCTGAAAAGGAGTATAATATTTTAATGTCAGCACCAACTAAAACATACACACGCTCAAAATCAGACATGGTAGATTTAGTTTTTCCCAGTTCCCCTTCAATGTTTTCTACTCCTCAAAAAATTAAAATAACAAATATAATAGACATGCCTAGCCCAAATTTAAAAAGGAAATCTGATTTGATTGAAATAGATACACCTAGAAAAATTAACTTAAAACAAAAAAACAAATCAATTCATAGTAAAATAAGTCACATTTCAAAATTAAAAAAAAGAGTTAATACTTTTAACACCCATAATAATGTTAAGAACTCAATAAATATGCATAACTTTCCATCAATTAATTCCAAGGCTATCGTAACAATGCAATTAAAAGATAGGCGTCGTCCATGGACATTAAATGAAAAAAATTTGGCTTTAAATTTATATTATAAATCACCAACAGCATATACATTTTTACGTTCACAAAATGTTATCTTACCTGGACCATCGACTATTCGTCGTTGGATCGGTTAATCAAAATACCAGGTTTTAGTAAATTATTTTTCAGCCATATACAAAAAAAAATTTGAGTCATCTGATTATAAAGAAAAAGCGTGCACTGTTTGTTTTGATGAAATGTATATAAAAGAATTTATAGAATATTCCAAAGAATTTGATTTTATTGAAGGTTTTGAAGACTTGGGTCATTATGGGAGAACCAATAAAAGTGCCAACTGTGTTTTAGTATTTATGACTCAAGGTATTTATTCACAATGGAAATTTCCAATTGCATATTTTCTTGCTCATTCTGGAGTTAATAAAACCATTTTAAAAAATTTAATAATTGATGTTTTACAAAAGTTATTTGAGGTCGGATTGTGTCCAAAAATTATAATTTGCGATCAAGGTACAAACAACCAAAGCACTTTAAAATCATTAAATATTTCAGAAGATAGTCCATTTTTTTTTATCAACAACAATAAAATATTTTCTTTGTTTGATGTTCCACATTTACTTAAAAGTGTTAGAAATAATTTAATTAATGCATGTTATATAAAAGATAATAAAATAATCTCATTTGATGATATAAAAAAAACGTACGAATTGGATAAACAAAATCATAAAAGTAGGTCTCTTATCAAAATAACAGATGCACACATTTACCCAATTCTTTTCAAAAAATGCATGTTAAATTTGCAGTACAATTATTAAGCAATTCCATGTCTGCAGCAATTCGAACTTGTATACAAACAGGACAACTTCAAAGTAACACTTCATCAAATACTGCTGATTTTATTGAGTTTATCAATCATTTATTCGATTGTCTTAATAGCAGGCCTTTATATAGCCATAATCCATATCTCTGTGCATTAACTGATGTAGGTACTGTAAAAATTTTTTTAATAGGAGCTTCACAATACTTCACAAATTTGCAAAAATTAAAAAAAGGAAATTTAACACAACCACCCTGTTTTAAAGGTTTTACACAGACCATTAATGGTGTATTGCAGTTTTTTGAAGCAGAGAAATCTAATGATATTGTATTTTTAATGACTAATCATTTAAATCAGGATAGGTTAGAAAATCTTTTTAGTATTTTTCGACAAAAGTGTGGTTATAATAAAAATCCAACAGCCAGAACAATCAGAACTTTGATTAGAAGTAATTGTATTTTTTCTTTATGTACATCTAAAGGAACAAATTGTGAGACAACCCAAGATGTTAATCCAGTTATAATTGATCCAGTTAGACCACTAAATAAAATAAATTTTAATAGTTCAAAATTATCTTCAGATTCGGATACAGAATGTAATTCTAATTTATCTCTCTGTTTTTTGTCATCTGATCAGGACTCAGTTAATACTGATAATAATACTGATGTTACTTTAGAAGACTGTTCTGTTACATATTTTGCAGGATATTTGGGCTATAAATGTATGAAAAAATTTAATTGTAACCACTGTCAACTTGAATTATTCACGAATAAAAACTTAAACAATAAAAAGCAATTATTTTTACTTAATAAAAATTATATTTCTATAAATAA
>JACXSJ010004333.1:0-14082 GCA_014851325.1 Pentalonia nigronervosa
ATACAAACTATACCTATTATCCACCGTCCGTGTAAATATTGTACTGTCAACAATATTGGACTAGTTTATCAAACGAATTATTCGAATAAAAATGCAATCAAAAATGAAATGATATAAATGCTTACGAATATAAGATATTAAAGAATACATTTTGAAAATTCACCTTGGTCATACTCTGCAGGTTACTATCGCCGGCCTCTGTTACAAATGGCGCCATCACATCAACTTCGGGGACGCCAGTGATTCCGTCCCCGATGCAGGCAAGGTTATTCCGTTCAAGTCGGGAGTTAACCTGAAGACCACACACGTAATTATTATTACTAAATACTACAACAGGCCACTCTCGTATAGCCGTATCTCAGAAGCATATTATTTAGATTCCATATCACAATATATAGATATTATTTACCAAAACAGTTCACTTAAATAATAATTATATAAGTCAATTTTAATATATTGTTTATAACAATGTAAAAACTTCTATACATTTAATTAAAATGTATTGATAATTGATAATTTATCATTGATAACTCATAGATAATCTGATATAAAATAATAGAATGGAGTTTGTTGCACGGACTAAGATACATACATCGTAAAACCAGGAGAATATACAAACACTTTTTAATTTCAAAAGCTTATACCTTTGAAAAGTAAATAAAATAACAGCAAATTAATAGTTACAAACTTAGATCTTTAATCTTCTTCTTTTTATCGTGTCTGGTGCTGGACTTAATAAATACTAGGGTCTCGTTTTTGTACGTGAATATGAATGTACGTGTTCACGGATACCGTGATCACACGAATGAAACAAATTAAATCACGTAAAGTTAATACACGTGAATCAACGAAAGCTTAATCACGTGAACACGTATTTTAATCATATTCACGTGAATACGTGAATTAATATATTCACGTGAAAACTGAATGATAAATATGCCCAATATCAACTATTTTAAATGTATTGTTAAATTTCACCACTTGTGGCCCGTTACGTGTTTTATCTTATCTGGTTGTTGGATAAGTAGTGGTGTGTTGGGAAATTTTTTTGTGCACGTAATAATTAACGGTGTCCGGTTGCGAAAATAGAACTCTATCGTTAATAAAATTAGCTCAAAATTGCTCAAAAATTAGAAATAACAGAATCACAATGGTTAAAAATAGAAATTCTCGTAAGTCTTCTGAAGTCACTTTTTATTGTGACAAATTTATTTTGTTCTGAGAATCATTCACCAGCGTCGAGGGTTAGACCATTATTCGTATGTTAAGCCTAGTTCACACGTCATAGTCACTACATACAAAGACCAATGGTGACAAACGTGATTATATAAATTAACGGGTTCACGTGATTTTAAATAAGTATTAATATTTAGTATTTATTTATTAAATTAATATTTAATAAATTATTAAATACTAATTACATTAAAAAAATAAATAAATAATAAAATAAAAATATGAATATAAATATATATAAAATAGTCTATAAAAATAGGCAAAATATGAAAATGCTAAATATTTTGCTTCAACCTGTGGGTGGCTGTAGTATGGCATTTTCTTTGGCAAGCGCCAAGTCGTCAGTTGTGCATCCTGGCGAGGCAAGGGGGTATTTTATGGCTTTGGTCGATAGTTTGTTTTGTCTTTTCAATACAAATGGCCACATATCACCGTATTTGGGGAGGGGGGTTTAATAATTACACAGTATAATAATAATTTGTTGTAAAAATTACGAGTGGCTTGTCCGCTTGATATCATTTGTTTTAAAAGTTATAAGCTAATTATGATTTAAATTTGTCACATTTTATTTGCTAATCTTATATTATTTATGAATTTGCATTGAGTTATTTTTAACTTTATACAAATAATTAAACATTGAAAACTAAAAATTTAATTTTGATGTTATTTTTTGATTTGACTTTGACAACTAACCCCAATATGGTGTGACAAACTACTCTCCGCTTCAGAATTGGTCATCAAAATTTCTATATTTTTTTTAAAATTTTAAAAAATTATTTTAATTTTATATTGTTGTTTTGATTTTGAATTATATGTGACAAACACCCACGATAAAATTATTTAAAATTAACACAGTTATGTCATTTTTGACTACGACAGATCATCAAAAATGAAAACTGATAGAGAAGGTCGACTAAAACGTATTTACCTCCGAGTATGAAATGTGTTCTGGCCAAACTGGGCGAGTATCGGTCGATACCCTATAAAGTTATTTTATACGAGACAGAGAAAGATATAAGACAATAATTTATTTATATCTTTTAAGTGAAAAATTAAATCAACCTAAAAATAGCGTATTATAAATATCAATTACCTGTAATTCGTATCCATCAATTATTGTTTTTTCCTCGGAATACATTTTTACAGTTTTTATTAACTAATAAAATAAAAAATTATTAATATTTTTACAATTATGACTGACATTTTAACCTATTTATAAACTATTAAGATTATGGGGCTATGATCGTTTGGATATTATTGTAATTAATATTAATTTATTAACATTTTTTTTTTTTTTGTAATTAATCCTCAAAAATAATGTTTCGGTTTTTATTTATTTACCTCATTATTTTGTTTTTCCAAATATTCAATGCGTTCTTCCAACAGTCTTATTTCTTTTTTCAAACGTGTTTCTAAGGTTTGTAATTCCTTCGGAAGTATCAATAAGCTGGTGGAATTTGTTTTTGAGGTTTCTTTTGTGAATTTTTTAACTGCCGCTACTCGTTTCGAAAATCTACATGTAGATAACGACTCCTGCAATAGTTACTCAGAAATTACAATCAATTTATCAAAAATGTTGTAAATATATTAAAATATAAAAGCTAACCAAGATGCATTCTTTATTTAGTACTAGAGTGCTGATCATTGCAGTAGCACAATCGCAACCTAGTGAATCTTTAAGTATTGACGTCATTGTTGAATTGCGATAAGGTACGTGGACCTGACGGTTGGGACTTGCTAATATATTTATTACGTGATTAAGATGAAGAAGTGATAAATTAATAGAACGAGACTCCGCTGTAATCTTTTTGTCCACAATCGATTTTGAAATACGTTCAGAACTAAAAAAAAGCACACATCATTGTAAAATCAATAAATTTGTCGCTCCGCTCAAATCTAAAAAATATATTTACCCTGCCAAATCCACTAAATTCAGTTTCGTTTTATTCTTTGCTGACAAATGTCTATCTACTGTGTTATAAAAACTAATCGTGAATATACAGTGCGATCGACTTGAATGCATATTCATCATCGTCGAGGACACTTTTCGTTTCATATTACCGAGTTCTATCAATTCCAACGCTTCGGAAACTGTTTTTACACAATGTATATTTAGATTCTTGAAACTAATATCACCGTGTTCGTCGGTGATGAACTTCACAGTCTTGCTATATTATGTAAAATGTATTATATCACATAATTATTTGTTCCCTCCAACTGAGTCAATTATTTTTATTGGCATTTGTTTTAAATAATTGATTAATTAATAAACTTACGTTAATGAAACGCCTTTCTTTTTATCAGGTTTGCTTTTGTACTTCGGTAACGGCAGCAAGTCATATACGATTTCATTATAGATTTCGATATACGAAATTTCATATGCTAAATTTTTTTTTTCAAAATGATTAAAAATGATTAAATTATTTTTAATAATTACCCTTTGTAAATTTCATAATAGAGTTTTCCAGTATATAATTTATTGTTCTTGGAATAATGCCTGGTTCTTCTTTTGATCCTATAATTGTGTGTGTTTTTCCACTGCATGTCTTTAGAATTAAATTAGTTAGTTAAATCAGTTAAATATTTATTAATAAAAATGATTAAAAAAAAAACAAAAATTAAAAATCACCTGTCCATAAGTAAATATTGTGCCATTCATGCCTAATAGAAATCTGAAATGACATAATTGCATTAAAGCGAATTACATTTATTGGTTATAAATAGAGGTACAATTTTCATAATTTAAATTTGATTAGAAGTCGGTATATGTATTGTGTGATAAAATACGATGATATCTCACAAAATTATAATTTAATCTTTGGGTTTAGCACTTGATCTATTGATATAACTTTTATTGAAATCGGTTGTTGTTTCTGAGATTAGCTGTTAGTAAAAACTCATTTTACACACACACATATATAATATATATTTAAAGATAAAATAATATTTTTATACACACTTTACAATTAATACAACAGATGCTGTCAGATTTTAATAAAACTAAAAACACGGTTTCCAAATATTTCTATAATTTGGTATTTTCGTTTATTAGAAAATCAATAATAATAGGTACTAATCGCTGCTGTCACACTACAATATAATAATGTTGAAATATAATATTTACTTATCAATTATTGGAACGGCCACATTTTCAAAAATTGTAGTCTGTGTTACATGTTCGTCAAACACTTTGTCGTATCTAATTAGTAATTAACATAGAAATATAATTTGCAGTTTTATAAGTTGTGTCAGAAAGTTCCAACATTTTTTAAGAAGCAGCAGGCACCTATGTTTTTTTAAAATGCATTTAACGAGTTGTGTCCCTACTAAATTTCTCGATTTTAATTTATAAAAACTGTTTTGACAAGCTTACATAAATTGTGTGATGAATTAAAATCGTCAAATTTGACAAATGCAATAATTATAATTATATTTTATACATGAATAAAATAATATATTATTTCGTATTCAATTTATGACGTAGCTATATATTATATTACCTTTGGTAAAATATGTAATATAATCATTATAGATGAAATATTTTTCTAAAATAGTCAAAAATAAGCGTCATAACAACCGTACATTATTATATAAATGTCATTATCATAATAGTCGGTAAAAGTTAGTTCACGCAATATTTAAGTTTTACCAGAACTTACAACTTAGGGTCATTAAACCAGATTTGTCACTATAATCGGTGTCATTATATAGTTTCTACTGTATATATATATATATATATATATATATATATATATATGTAATTTTATACAACAAACTTAAATCACTCAGAAGATACTCAATAAAAAACGTTTGAAAATTAAGTATGTGTTGGTTTATATCAGAGGCGTGGCGTGCATTTTATCGTTTATCATTCTGATAAATTGTTATTACCTATTTTTAGTTATTAATATAAAAACTCGGTATATACCTACATAGTGTTGGTGTACGTGCAATAAACTTCTCGGAACAATTCATATCTACACGTCTAACTAGTTTAACAAATTTTTTTATTATAGGATTCCCGTTTTACCTAGCCTAGTGTCAATTTAAAAGATGTCGGCAATAATAGTTTTTAATACAATTATTAATTTTCATGTTTTTTGGACAGTTAATATATTATGTAGTACATTAATTATATATATGACACATCTATACACGCTACATGATATTACATCCGGACTTGATCAAATTATCCGTTATCCAGATCATGTTGTGTGTAGGAACTTATACGTTTTAACATTTTACACAATGCTAAATCGAGGATTCTTACACGGATGGCCGTTATTTATTTGAAATAATTGTATCAAATTGTATTTTTAATAATTATTAAATATTAACAAATAGTTGTTTCTTTTAAAATACGCAGCTTTATCAGTGAAATGCATAACAGGAAAAAATTGTATCGATACGTATTAGATACAGGTATTTGGAAATTCGCTGGGCGCTGTGCATATAAATTGAATGTAAATTATTGGGCATATTTTTTATAATTCTAATGACAATGTCTCCGAAATGGGTACAAAACTGCATATTCTCAGCAAATGTCATGGTTCACTAGTGCATAGCATATAATACAATGGACAAATTTAGCGGGTCGAATTTGATCTCTTCAAAATCTACCTGTCAATTCCCGTGACCCAAAAAAATCTACCCCACACAACCCCGTATATAAGTTAAAAAATTTCGATGGACACAACTCAGTATTTGGGACACAATTCGTTTGCAGCTATATTTTGAAAAATCTCAGTGATACATTCGTAATAAAAACATTTTATATTGAACTATTGTGTAAAAAAAATTCATTTTATGCTAAACTGTGATTGTGGGCCTCGAATCGTTATGATATTTGCTACAAATTATAAACTTACTGGTAAATATTTGTGTTTTCGTATTTAGAATTCTGGTTATTTTTGTATTTAATATCCAGTTCTTCTAATTCATCCGTGGTGTTAATTTTATGCTAGAAATTAAAATAATATTTACCTATTATCTTATACCAATTAAAAAAAATTACAATATTTTACCTTGATAGCAATATCTTTTTTTGGTAATGGTCTTAAGCGACAATATACTTTGATTCCTTGTGGAATTGGTTTGTCAGCCATATTATATTATACAATATAATTAAATAAATTAATAAATACTTAAGCTTTATATCACGCGCTTGAGATTGATCAGTGCGAACTACAGAAATAATTTATTTACAAGTTAACAAATGTATTTTATTAAAAATACTTCACGTTGCTAAGCAAAATCATTGTCATATTATCGAAAAATATATTGATTAATTAATAGTTATTATGAGTAACAACGAATTTAACAGTGGCCAGTAAAATAAAATATGCTTGCTTTTTTCTCGGTAAATATCGGATGTCATCTGTTCTAGCTTCTAGTCTTACGTAATGTGTACATAGAGTTTTCTACATTCTACCAACTGCAACATAATAACATCGTCGTTAACCGCAATGCATTTGAAAATTTATAATATTTTTTCTATTTTAATTATAACTTATATTGCGTGTCAAAAATGCGAAGTATTAAAATGTTATATACGCTGTGATTTTTAAATATAGGAACACAATTAAATGTAAATATGTAATAGGCATTGAAACACGCATAGATACATTTGGCTGTCTGTTTAAGCCCGAACTATAACTATAAGTATAACTATAACTATAGGAGGGGGTAAAAGGGCGCGTCTCCAGGGCCCACACTGTTATGGAACTCCCAGACAAAAATTTAGAATTCTAAATTTCATTACTATAAAAAATGAAGTAAATTAAAAAAAAAATATATATATCGTAAAATGTTAAATATTTAAGTATATTTTAGTCGAGGTTTTTGTCATATAGTGTATCAATGGTTGAGGTTGTTAAGCTATATAAGAAATGTCGATAATTTATATTTAATCCGAATAATGATATTATCAACTTAAGCTTGGATAATTTCATTTCTATGTATAAAAATGATATAAAATCTTCTATAAAAATGAATTACCCAGTTCATTTTAGGGAATATTTGGTAAACCATCATCTGATGCTAGAAATGTGCATTAAATTCTGGAATTGTTTGAAGAATTAAAAATAAAAAATATTTTTTATAATATTTTAATTGAAGTTTGGTTATTTTTAACAATTTCTGTGGCAAATTGAACGATACCTGCTGAACGATAGTTTTCAAAGTTGGCACGCATAAAAAATAAGTTAGAAAAGTAGAAAACAGTCAAACGAAATATCGTTGAAGTGTTCAACGGTATTCGAGCTGCCTATTATTCATCCAGACGACACACAGTGTTTTAAAATCAAAAATAGCTGGTCAAAATTAAAAAATATCCTATTTTTATTTTTATTTTTTCAACAATTCGTTTAATTGAGTAATTTTATAATATGATTTTTGGTATTGTACTTTTCCACCATTTATTACATTTTTACCCATTATATACAATTTTTTTTTTTAAATTATTAATTTTATATGTTTTCGATAAAAATAATATTAATCATTGTTTTTCAAAGATACACATATTTATTATAAATATAATTGTACAAGTTAAGTAGATACATTGATAGTTAATTGTATGAATTTTAAATTAGGTATATTTATAAGTAATTGAGTATTCATAGGAATTTTTGTATATTTTTAATCGTCTTCATCTGTTACTTCTTTACTTTCGTCTGCGTTTGAAGAATCACTATCAAAATTGTTCTCTTCTAATAATAGCTGTTTGACTTCAACTGACAAAGATCTTTTTTTCAATTAAATTCTTAAAGTCCGCTTATTTTAGCATCTATGAATAGAAGTAGCCTATTAAATAAGTCCGGATTCGTATCAATTCGTGATGTTTCTCTTGTGTAATTTTCTCGATACTTTTTTAAATCCTTATTTCGGGCTTCTTGAGCTTTTCACTCAACTGACCAATTGATATTATAAAAGAATATATTATTACAGACTCATGAACCAAAATTTTATGTGCATTGGGTGGGCATGTAAAACCATTCGTATAATCTTACATACAGATTTACAGTAACCCGACAATAGTCTTTAAATGTAATCAAATTTATTTTTTGACAACTTGATAGACCCTGAAAAATAATGTCAAACCGTATTATCAGCATTTCATTAATGTTGGTGATTTCAACTGATATATGATGATTCTTAAAGAACCTTGTAGCAGTATTACCGTCATTACTACTGTCAAAACCTTGCTTAGGAAAATCAATTGAAAGTCCTAACTTTCCTCTGAAATTATTTTGAATATTTTTTTTTCTTGCTGTCAACAATAAATCTGTTCCATTTTTTTTTTTTACTGACTTTCCATTGCTTGAAGTCCAATAATCTGTATGATATGTGTAAGAGGCATTTGAAGATTCGAATGTATGCATACAACGTTGATAAATCGTATCTGAACATTGACATATCAACTACTGTCTCTTTCATTTGATTTCAATTATTTATTTGACAAATCTTTGCTCTATCATTGATGATATTTTTGTAATAACACTACAAACTTTATCATCAATCATAATAAATTCCATAAAAAATTTCACACTAACTTTATCATTTACATATGGACGAAATTGAGATATTTGTAAAGTTATATACTGTTCTTCGGCTTGAGACAATTCTGTAGTCCCCTTGGCGTATTGCAATCTAATTAATTGGTCTACAATATCTGGTAGATGAACATGCAGGGTTTTGCCAAATTATACTGTTGTTTACTTCATTTGTTAAATGTATTGGTACCATAGAGGTAACAAATAAGCTACTATCATCAAAATGACCTAATGCAGTTTGTTTGTATTGCGAAAAATCTGAGATGCCATCGAATATCTATTTACGATACAAAATATAATTTCCAGTCTGCGATTCAGTAGAAATACTTTGAAATAATCTTTCAGCCGAATGATTTAATAGAGCTTGTAGCTTGATTTTACATTTTTTATCAGCAATTGAAATATCTTCAGGATAAGCATTATTTTTTTACACTGAAACTGTATTGTATGAAGGATAAAGAGCGTAATTAAGTTTTACAACTTGCTTTCAAAGAAGTTTATCTTAACATCGATGCACTGAACACGACTAATGACGTACTGAATTACTGACGGAGACTTTCCGTTTTTTTTCTTTTAGTCTTATCATTACATTGTTCAAAATCAGTGATTGATCAATCCACTGAACCTAAATTATTATTTATTTTTCATACTACTCGTATAATTTAAATTTTAACTATTAAAAAAAATACCTGATGTACTATATAGGAAAAAAGGTGTACACTATATCTGTAAAATCTAGTTTGGTATTAAGCCAATCCGTATCTTCTCTTCCGAAAACGGCCACGCGAATAGAGAACCGATTTGTTGTTTTTTCGTTTCGGTTAATCCCGTACCTTAATCGCTGTAAATGAACCGCCTCTTCGTTATAGCTTCGGTTTTCTAATCAATCCCGTTTTTTTTCGTAATTACAAATTCGTTAAAATGTCGTCGTTTTTACCACGGTTTTTGAATTTTTAGTCCTTTTCGAGCTCCGTCGGCTCTCAATTCGCGTACCTCGCGTCTCCATGAATCCGTGGATGTGCGGTTTGTATTTGTATTCCTTTCGAGTTCGAAGAGAAATTGTTCACAAAAATCGCCGCCGCCGTGCTAGCCTACTGTCGTTTTTCACGCTTTTCGTCTTCGGCGTCGATTCGTTTCGCATTTTCGACGACCGTTCGTTCGCTAATAGCGTAGATCGTGTCTATACGAAACTTTGTACCCGTCGTTTATACCCGAAATCTCAAAGCCCGCGGAGAAATCGCGTTTAGAAACGCAGCCGCCTCGAAGACGGACGCCCGACGGTTTCTTCGCTTTTTACCGCCGACGTCGAATCGTTTCGACTTTTTGAGTGCTTTTTATACTCAAATCGCGTAATAGACCTTTTTACGAATCCGTATATACTCGCGCTATCCTACCAATTACTAGAGCTGAAGATGACGACGACGTTGGACCGTTCTCGTCATGCGACGACTTGGAGCGACTGGGTATGAAGATAACCAAGATTGCTTCAGCTTTGAAGACGTTCTGCACGGAGAACAGAAATGTGCATCAGCCGATCAAAAAATGGGCGACGGAGATGGTCGAGCTATGCGGCGAATTCGACCCAAAATTGAGAAAGTTAAGAAGGGGAATAGCGGCTATCGATAGGGAACTTTCAGACGTGAACACGTCCATCAGGTTGCGAGAGTTCAACGAGTCGCTGAGGCTGCGCGAGTCCCTCATTGCGGACGCGAGTACTCCGAAGCCAACTAGTTCGGCTGACGCAGCCGTCCAAGCAGAAGCATGCACACCTCCACCAACGGTCCCTTCTGCAATCGGCGAAATGTGGACGGACGTCGTGAGGAGGAAATCAGCTAACGGTACGACGGTGAAACCAGCGCGTGCCAAAGAAAAGGGAAACAAAGGCAGCGGAAATAAGAATATTAGACCAGCGAGGAAACCGGGCAGGAGAGCAGATGCCGTTCTGGTGAAGATTAACCGGGATGCCGGGGAATCCTCTGATGGGGCGTTTGCTTCCATCGTAACAAACATGAAGTCCACGATTGACCTTAGCAGTCACGGCGTTACGGTGGAGAAGATCAGGAAGACCAGGTCGGGCGATCTTCTATTAGAGTTAGGCAAAGGCCAGCCCGTACCGGACAAGTTTCGGGAGGATATGGCTTTAGCAGTGGCCGGACTAGGTGAAGTAACTCACCTACAAAACACTGCTAAAGTCCACATCTCGGGCATTGATGTAACTGCCACAGATGAGGAGGTGAAGGCCGATATAAAAGTGGCATGCGACAGTAGAGTCATAAACTTCGGCAAAATGAGGTGGGCTGCCGGTGGACAGCAGTCAATCGATGCCACCCTCATCAGAAGCACGGCGGACAAATTGATTGCGGAGGGGAAAATCCGAATAGGTTGGAGCCGGTGCAGAGTACGGCTCAAAGAACGTTCGAATCGTTGTTTCCGATGTCAAGGCTTTGGTCACTTGGCCAAAGAGTGTAAGGGTCCCGATCGCAGTGGGATATGCATGCGGTGTGGCTCTGAAGGCCACATAGCGAGACGATGCCAAGCCCAGCCATGTTGTCCGTTGTGCAAAGCGGATGGCAGAACCGAACTGGGACACATGTCTGGTGGAGATCTCTGCAACGCGAGGAGAATAAATACACAAATAGTTAAGATTTAGATCTGTGGGCCGAAGGCCACTTATTCAGGGTGGTTAGAGGCCCCCATATTTATATAACTATTTTTTGTATATGATGTATATATATTTGTATATATGATGCTGATCGAATAAACGATGTGGCTGGGGGGAAGTATTACTAACAGCGGTTCCCCCCCTGCTGCGATTTCAGAAAAAAAAAAAAAAAGGTGCGAGGTTTGTACGCAAAATTAGTTCGTACACTTCACGATCGCGTTAAAAAATTACACGTCCTCATATATGTACATATATACAGATATAACTGTATTGCAGATTTTCTTTTTTTAATAAATAAATCATATTATATTTATTCTATTGTTTTTTTCTTTTTCGTCAATCCTTTACACATTTTATTGACCTTTAGGTGGATGCTCGAGGCACAGAAACGATAAACGATATATAAATATAAACGCCATAGATATATAAATATGCTATAATTATAATTATATATATAAACGACATAATTCACAAAATAAAAATTTGAAAATAATTGTTTTAAATTAAAATGTGCAACTTCGGGCGACTAAATTTGATGCAGTATTTATGTATAGAATGTGTGTTTTAATTTGGCATATAAATGAAAGAAGAGTCTTGTGGATGAATATAACTAATTGCCTCATAATCTTATTGATACGATTAGATAAATAGGTACCTTCATGATGATACGTAATTAAGATCCTTAATATCGACATTATTAAATTGATCGCCAAATTATTTTATAATAACAGATAACAATTCTGAATTTGAAGTTTCAAATGAAGTTGAAATTTCAAGTCAAAATAGTAATTTCTAGTAACAAAGTGGTTTATATTACAAATTCAATAATTTATCAAAATTATACAAAATGTTGTATATTTACACATTCACCATTAAATATTTCAATGAGTACATTTTTTTCTATCACTTTTTTAATACGATCGTATTGCTTGGGTAAACAGGAAAATTATTTGTAATTATTAGATGAAAAAAAAAAATTTAATATGGACTTTTGGTCAGCTATTTTTGATTTTGAATCACTGTGCGGCGTTGATAGTCTTATTTCAATTAACTTCAATTCTTTTTCAGTCTGTGATAAATTGTAATAATTATTATACCACAGCAATTCGATTTTTTGTTTACACGGCGTAGTGTATAGGCAATTTAGATACCTAAATAACCTAACCTAAATGTTCTTGTGTACAAGATTTTGGTGTGTTACCGACAACCGCTACGCAATGATGAAACCGTGTGACGATCATCAGACCAAGAACGTAGATTATAGATATTTTATAGATATTTTTCCATAAGAAGGCCAAAATTGTTTTACCCCTTTCTGTTTTGTGTACCTCAAATTACCCCTTCCCTTATCGCATGTCTATGAAAAAAAAAATTTAACCGTTTTATCCGTTTTTTCTGATAACGATTTTTTATTTTGGTGTAATTCAAAAAGGAATAACTAGATTATCATTTTCTATACAAAAAAAAAAAAAAAATAATAATAATAATAAAAAATATTTTGACAATTTTTGAGCTATTTATAGGCTTAAGAAATTTTTGGGTTCAAAAATAATAAAAATATATAAGCAAAATTTTTTTTAATAAACATCTAAATTTCAAATTTTGACTGAAATTGTAGTTGGCCATAGAACATGGAGATTTTCAACCACCCAGATATGTGCGTTACGGTGATTAGTTATACCTGTTCTGGTAAACGTGGCTTCATCCGTCCATAAAATATGTTTCAAAAAATCCACAGTTTTTCTGTGTTCACGAAGGAGCCATGTACAAAAAACTAATCTTGCTGCACTATCCCCAAATATTAAATTGTGAGATCGACGAAAATGATATGGATGAAGGCTTTCTTTTTTCAAAATTCTCCATACAGAGGTCTTTGATACACCCAGCCATGTAGATATGCGACGGATACTTGTAGTCGAATCCCTAGTAATTATACCCAACACTTCTAATTCTACATCCAACATTACGCCTTGTTCATTACGATTTCGTACTAATCCAAACTCTGCCAGGTGTCTATGAATAGCGATGAACGGTCGATATCCTAAAATAGGTCTTTCCGGATATCGGAGCCTATACTCTTGCACAGCGGCTCGAGCATTGCCATTACAAAATCCATACACAAAATGCATATCAGCAATGTGACCAAATGGCAAATCAAATAATATTAGCATTTTGAAACTTTTTTACAAATTTACTTACAAATTATTAACTGAATTACAGGTCTAGGTACAGATGACACGACAACTTAAGTGAACCGAAGAAAACAAAATGACAATTTAACTAAAATTTACTGAAATAAATAAAATTAAACGATTAATGAATTAATGATTAATTAACAAGCGATATTCGATTCTAAGAAAACTAAGATAGTGATTAGTGACCATTAAAAACGTATAACTCTGCGATTATGAAAGATATGTAAACCAAATTTATAAGGCATTCTAGGTATTATTCTGTAGAATAATACACAACCAAAATAACCCATAGTAAATATTGAATTATTTTGAGTAATACGAGATTTAATTTTAAAAATTCCAACTTTTGATAAAAAAAATTTACTTTTTTCAATTTAATAATAATAATTTACATAAGTTTGGTTTAATTGCGTATGTTGGTTGAAAGGACAATTAAATAGCT
>JACXSJ010004334.1:0-14077 GCA_014851325.1 Pentalonia nigronervosa
CCATCTTAAAGATAAGTAAAATACCTTCTAATATATAATAATTATACGAGATATAAAAACCAAACGTATCTTTTATTGATAAATACCTCATTTATAAGTGCTCTAACCCCCAGCTACGGAAATCTTATCCATAAGGAATAGAAATCCTTCCCTGGATAACTAATATCGTGACAAGGTTCCCCCGACCACGTTGCAATATAATTTATAATAATAAATAATGTATGTCGGAAGTATCAACGTATACCTACAAAAACTTGTAGAATGTTTAGTCAACAAGTAAAATTGTCATATACTGTATAATTAAATACATATTTATTTTATTTAATTATTATATTAACAGACTAGGTCTTAATTTAACGCATTTGGTATATACCTACAATTTAAAATTAATTAAATTAACAATAGAATGATGAATTTATTTATGACTGAATTAACATTGGTAAAAATAAATATTAAAACCTTACAGTTTTTAAATTAATTATACATTTAATCAAAAACAAAATAATTTGGCTCAACATTGGTGTTTGTCATTAGATTTTTAAACGGCTCATTTGCTATAAGTATTTAACAGATACACAAATAATTACAAGTGTAGCAGTTTGTAATGCTATTATATAGTAAAACTAATGATATAGGCATTAATACAAAATTAAACATCTCATTGAAAAATCTTCAGATTGTCGCTCACATAAGTATGAATTAAATATTCACAACATTTAAAAGCACGAATTTTTATGAACTAAAGAGTATCACAATATGCCATATTAAATGTAGTAAAAATCATGAATATATACAAATAAAAATTTTAATAGAATAGATGCACGAGACCTAACCTACCCTGTAATCAAATAAAATGTACAAAATTAAATTGTTTATTTAACACATATTTAACAACTTAATTAGCTAGGTACTTATTGCATAGCAAAAATATTTGTTTTTAATGAAATTGCTTGATAAAATTATATAAACAAAAAGGTCCTCCCTTTTAAAAACGATAAAATTGATATTTGTTTACTGACAAACGAAAGGTTTGTAAAGAAAATAAATTATTATAATTTTCTACTAAAAAATATTATTTTACACCTTTATTAGATAATGAATTATGTATCACATTACATGTGTTATGTGTCACTTTGGACTTATGCCCGTGTTTTTTGAAAATAAAGAAATGAAATCTATGTGATAATCATAAAGGTATGCCAGAAATATGGAAGAAAAATTGTTGTCATTAGCTTAAAATGGTATTCGCCATTCGTATTTCACAATATTAGCTTTTATCAATGTTGGTCTGGCAATGGCAACGATCGCGGATAAGGCCCCTCATTTTTTTTTCTACAATTTTACAACTTTTTAGTTTCTAATTTAATTTTTTACTTAATTTGCTAGGTCCCTGGTTACCGGCAACAACATTATGTGACGACCCCTTCAAATATCTATCAAATTGAACCGTACATAATTGCAGGGGCACCGGAGTCAACAGTTGATTACAACATTATGCAAACATTGCAAACAAAAATATATATGCCTATGATATATATATATATATACAAGGCCGGATTAACATAGCTGTAAAAGAAGCTTTTGCTCTTGTGGTAAATTTATAGAGGTGGTAATGGCGGCATATAAATTGTGATGTTAAAATAATTTATATTTAGTAAATTATTTTTCTCAATGTCAAATTATTATTTTAAGCAATAAAAACATGCATATTTTCTTATTTTTAAATATAACTTTATAGCATTCAATAAAATATATTATGAATAGCGAATGAAAATATATATTACTTTATAGCGCATATAATATTGCCAAGATTATAGTGGTATTAATCACAAAGAATTGTATAAAATAGTGCTATAAAAAAAAATAGCACTATTTTATATAAATAAACGATTTTTGTGGTTTTGTTTAATCGATATACTGCGATGACGACGTCACTTGGTATACTATCTTTAGAATATACAAATGCAGGCAGCCTAATAGATTGTTAGATGACGATAAGAATACTGAAGGTAACTTTTACGGGAAATGAAAAAATTAAAAATTAAAAATTATTAATAATTATTGATTTTTTAAATGTAGTATTACGTTATTAAACATTAAATATATTTTAATATTTTTAAATTATTTTATTTACAGCGGTGTCAATATTGTCCTATATGTAAAAATCCTTGGTCTCAAAATTCCTATCAGTGACTGTCAAATGTCCAAAACAGTGTTGTAAAGTATTTGATTAAAAGTATTCAAATATTTTTCTTTTACTATTGAATACAATTAAATATTAGCTATATAAATATAAATTAATTGTACAGAAGCCAGATGTAATTTCGAGCTATTGCAATATGCCAGTATAATATAATATTAAGTAATCGTATCGTGTTTAGTATCGACTGCTTGACGTACCTACCTACCTACCTACCTATTGTTTTGTATCAATCGTTTATATCTTGTTTTCATTATTTAAATTTTTATTTACAACATTGTAGGACTTTGCTTAAAACTATTACTATTCGTAAATTTTAATCACAAAAATCCAAAAACATAAAGAAAAGAAAAGAACATAATATACAATTATTTAAAAATACGAGCTCCGCTTTTAAATCATGGTTAAAATAGTGCCTGTATTACCAAGTGTGTCGTGTACAATACTTACAGTCCGATTGTCCGCGTTCAGAATTTTGTAGACATCGAAATGACTGCCGATCTTGGTGCGAATGGACGGAAATGCTTGCGATGAAAAAAAAATCGTCGTCGCCCTACGATGAGGGCGGTTGATTTAAAGTTTATAATAATGTATTATTATCATTAAAGTGAAATTATTAACAGAGTCCGCGAAGAACGCCGCGAGCAGAGAGCGAAGGACGCTGCGAACGCACATCAATGGAGCGCAACAACTGGTTCGAGTGTCGAATGTCGACTGTTCGAAGTACGTGCAGTGGCACGGTGGCTGCCGTCGATGGAGCCGTTCAGACATGTTCCGGAGTGGGCGGCTGTGGTGTCATTGGCCTTTGCGTTCTACGACGTAGCCGTTCCATATGGATTAGCTATGTCATTGGCAGACTGAGATGGGTCTCGCGGGGACGCATATAGCACGTTCTTGGAAAGCGAGCAAACGTACAAGATACAAATGTTTCATTATAGAATAAAAATAAAAACTTGCTAACTTATCGTGGCAATATTATATTATATCTTTTGTGTCCGATACCAAGTATAAATTTAGTAAAGGTTTCTATATTATATTGTCTATAATAATGCGCGACTACGGCATAAACACATTATTCTTCCGTCGACGCTGTGGCATTTATCATTGCTGTAGAAAAGACAGTCACTGTCGTGCACACGTGTGCAGCCGTATTTATCTTGTTTATAACATTATGTATAGGCAGTTGTAGGACATACAACCAAATTAAAAATAATCCAAGTAAAAAAAAACCACACATTTAATTTTTGTGAATTTACAACTTATTATCAGACCTACGTTTATTATAACGAGTATCATATAATATTATTATACTTGTGCCTATACGTTTATATATAATATTTGTGAATTACGTATCTTATCAGTTATGATTATAATTTTACAGTCTTCGATAGGTACTTGTAATAATATACGTACCTATCGCAAACCATAAAATTATAATGATAACTGATTTGATAAACTTTACTGTGGGTTTTTCTACGTGTAATAAATATACGTATTGTAGTATTCCGTACGTACCATGTTTTACCTACATAAGTATATATGCTGAGTACGCAGTGGTGAAAAATGGAGTAAAATTTTTTGGTAGGCGGTTGGCGGGTAGGTAAATATATTATCCAGTAGTGAATATTTTAACAAGTATGCTAATTACTAAAGGTGACACAATTGTCGCGCGTCGAATATTTTAATGGCCTAGCTAGTAGTATTTTTAACTGTAACTGAGGTGACATAGTGCTCATTGTATAACGCATTACAATAGATAGGATAGAAGTCAAAGAGTTTCTCCATCTAATTAAGTACAGAAATATTCGACCATTATTAATCATTTAGACGCCTAGGTTTCTAAAATGTCCCCGCTAGGAGTCATTGTTCATCGAATACCTACATTCAATTATCATTGAATTTAAATTCAACACATCCAATACTGCTGTGACCTATTCAATGACAAAGTACATTTGACACCTAAATACAGCAGAGCGAGTTCCCTGATTTTTTTTTATATTGAATAAAATTCTTAATACTCAATTCTCATTATCGAGAAAATTATAGGTTGGTCTCAGATTTACATTATGCACTAAAAAATAACGATAAAATGTTCTAAAAACTATGCGTTTACGCATCAAAAACGAATAGATGTGCAGTAAAATATGATTATAAAAACTGTGAATAAAAAAAATTATCGTTTTGATTTTAAATAATTATAAAACAAGTTACAGTAATATGTTTTATTTATTCATTTATTATTGTAGGTATACCTAATTAAAATGTCAGAAAAATAATATAAAAAAGGTCGGCAAGTGAGTACCGCTCTGCTGTACAGTAGGTGTCAATTGGAGTCACTAATGGATTTGTTAAATTTGAATTCACTGATATAAATCATTGCATACGAAAAACACGATTCTGAGCGAAGACGGTTTATCAGCCTACATAACTTGATGTATTTTAAGATATTATTGCTATTAAAATAATTCATTTTACTATTAATAATACAGTAGGTTGAATTTATTTTTGCGAAAAATATTGCATTTGAATGTTTAATTTAGTGTATAAAATATAATAATATACTTTAAAAGATTCAAGATCTCACAAGAAATATTTTTAAATTGCAACGAAATAACTAACATCGTTATTATTCATTTAAACATTTAATTTCATCCAAATTTGAACTTAAAATGTTTAAAAAAATCAACGATGTAAATATATTTTTTTTTTTTTGATTTTTTGATTACATTATTTTACGAAAAACCTTGTTATAAATTTTTAATCCTTAGCTATAAAAACTGATCATTTTATAAATTCTTAACTACAAATCATTCAATGTGCAAATGTTCGTTGATGAATTTTGGTAATTTGAATATTAAATGCTTATAAAAAAAAATTGTGCGTATGTATTTTTAATATTTTTGATCTGCTATTTTAACAACTTACAAGAAATCTTGTATTATATTTTAAAGCAGTTTGACTAAACGAACATTTTTAATCTATAATTATAGAAAAAAAATTTAAAAAAAACCAAAAATTTCTTAAGCCTATAATTAGCTTAAAATTTGTCAAAATATTTTTTAATTTTTTTCGTATATAGATAATGATAATTATAATATTTTATGAAAATTTCAATTGTCTACGATTATTCCTTTTTGAATGACAACAAAATAAGAAAATCGTTCCCAGAGAAAGCGGGTGAATATCTAATGTCTAATTTCAAATGCTCATAAAAAATTAGTTTGACTTTCCGATAAACATTTTCTCTTTTAGTAAGATAGAAATATTTATAGAAAATCTTGTGTTAAGTTTTCAAATCTTAGATTTCAATAGAAAATTTTTTTATGAATTTCCTAATCAAAAAAATCTTTTATTATATTTTCAAATGTTATAATGAAAATATGTAATAATAATGAAAGAAAATCTAAAATAACCTGAACATTTTTTATACCTATAAATAGCTTAAAAAAAAGTCAAAATATTTTGAAAATTTTATTTTGTATAGAAAAAGGTTATATAAATATTTGGTGAAAATGTTATTCATCAACAGTAATTTTTTTTTTTTATTTACGCCAAAAAAACAAAATCGATTTTGTCTAAAACCAGTTTTGCGTAAAAATTCCTGTTTTCCCTTAATTTTTTTTTTTGTTTTTCACAGCGCTTTAAAAACTATTGGGAATTTTAAAATGAGTACCAACTAAATTCACTTTCCTGCCAGAAAAAATACTGATGAAGAAAATCGAAGCATTGTTTCGACAACTTATAGTGTATACAGACAGAAAAAAACACACATCATTGTAAAATCAATACATTCCTGGCTTCGCTCAGAATCTAAAATAAAGTACTTACGTAGAAAAAAAAATAATATGATTTAAAATAATAATTGAGTAAAGGTAGATTTTGAATTTTTCTTTTTTTTTTGCTATTTACAAATTGGTATTCTTTAATAAAAACTTTATTCTATTTGTCAAAATTTTGGGTAGGTAAGTAAAATATTAACTGAAATTACAAAATAGTACTACATACCTACCATAACTAAATATTACCCAAGGCTTCTTCTAAAGCGCAGTTGGACCTATTTTGTGTATTTGAAAAACCTAGACGCGTACTTGATAATCAATTTTCGTGTAATTGATTTTTTTTATAATTTATTATTGTTACA
Organism: Pentalonia nigronervosa; assembly: GCA_014851325.1. Taxonomy (NCBI): domain Eukaryota; kingdom Metazoa; phylum Arthropoda; class Insecta; order Hemiptera; family Aphididae; genus Pentalonia; species Pentalonia nigronervosa. The sequence continues at coordinate 6,342 of JACXSJ010004334.1, forward strand.
ATACAATTTAATTGATCCCAATATTCCATATATAATTTTAAGAAAAATGTACAATCATATTTTTATATAATAAACTGCAGTATAGGCATAACTTAAAATGTTAATTGTTTTAATTAAATGTTACGTCATGACAAAAATAAAGTGAACATTAATTAAAATAAAATATTTTTGACTTGTATATTTATTTTTTTTTTTACAAGATAAATTTTAAATTATTAAATTGAAAAACTAAAACTGTAATCATTTTTAACTTTAGTATAGGTATATTATATTTTGATATCATAGTTCTATAGCAGCTTAAGTGTAATTAAACAAAATGCGTAGTTGATAGAAATTCTTAAAATAAACACTGAATTTATTATTACCATAAAATTGTAATTGATGCATTTTTTATTTACATGTTATATTATAATACAGGGTTTGCATTTGAAATCAAAATTTCGTTTTACGTTATTTACAATCTAAACATTGTACTTTTATTGCTATTCAGAATTTAAACATTCCACAAATTTTGCGTTTAATGTTATTTAGAATTAAAACGTTATACAACATTTGCGTTTATTATTAACAATAATATCTAATGAGGTGAATAGCCTGATATACAAAATATAATAAATTCTTAAATCTATCGCTAAGATTGATTTCTAAATCACTTGGAATAAATATTTCTATGAAATTATTATTATAACTTTTATGTAAATGGCTTTTAAATTATTTCGTTTTTCATTTATTTTGTTTAATAATATATTTTACATTTTGTTAATTATTATGTTTTATTTTGTGGTATTTAATTATTTTTATTTACTGTTTTCCGTTTAAATTACGTTTACAAATTTCAATCGTTTTTTGTCATATATAACTTTATAATAATAACGTTACTATAAAATTTGCAAGCCCTGTTATAATGTCACCTAGTGAAAATTACTTATAATATCCTCTGTTATCGAGGATAATTAATGTACTATTACTACAGTAAGTAGGTAATATGTACTTACGCAATTACCACTTACGTAACACCTTATACCTAAAGGTATTACATTATTATATGTTATTAATTTATTATAATATAGTTTATTACAGTATCTGTTTAAGACCGCAACGGGATAAAAACGACCCATTTCGTCGACTCTCCCATCATGCTAGATTATGGCACAAAAACGGAACGGAGGGCCGTGTTAGTAAGACGTACGATCGACAGCAAAGACCGATTAAATTCCATTTCGTGCCGTCTCGCCGATGTTTCGTCGACCTAACGTACCAAACAATACCCATACACATTATAATATAATATTATAGTATCCTTCTCCATCAATTTTATTATTTTTTGTCTACTCACTATAAATATTTCACCGTGTTAACTGTTGAGTATTTGCCACAATGATATTAACCATACGTTGTATCAAAATGTAAGCATATGGCTTACTAGATACCATCAGTAGACAACAGTGTCGTATTTACAGGGGAGGGGAGGAGATTTCAAGAATACTGGACCCTCCAGAACCAAAAAAATTATAACTAAAGATATTGAAATTTCAATTTGTTATTATGTTATATAATATAATGTAGATAATGTTCAATTTTTGAAAACTAAAATAACTAAAAAAATGTAGTATCAAAATAAACGATAAAAAAAATTGCTTAACTCGTTGGGTTAATACCTATTTATAAAATGTTAGAATTAAAAAAATGTTTGAACCGTTGTGCTTATTAAACTAAATACTGACCTATATCGCAGTTAACACGGTCAAACACCTATTCGTGTCCCAGTAGTAATTAGTATATGCTAGGTGACATAACTATCGCACAGTGAAATATTTTAATTTCCTAGTGAGTAGTATTTTTAATAACTGCGCAAAATTTTTTTTTTATATATTAGCATGCCTAAAGCCAACTTAATCATAAGTCATAATGTATTATAATACGTAGAACGAGTTCCCCAAGTTTTTTTTATAATTCTCGATACATTTATAACTCTCATCTATTACTAAAATATCATGAAATATGTTCTTAAAAATATGCGTTTGTAAATCATAATAATTAAATCTGAGGTAAAATATGCTCGTAAAAACCTGCACGTTTAAAAAAAAATATTACCATTTTGATTTTAAATAATTATAAAAATAGTTACAGTTATATTTGTATTTATTCATTAATTATTTTAGATAAATCTTATGATAATTTCTGAAAAAATAATTTAAAATTACGGTACCTACTTAAAATGCAGAAAAGAGTAATACGATATAAAATAATAAATAGATTTGGCAGGTAAACTTTGAATTTTTCATTTTTTCCACTATTAAATTGGCAGTCTTTAATAAAAACATTATTTCTATTAAAAAAAAAAATGTGCGTAGCTAAATGAAGTGTTTATTTATAAGTTACAAAATAGTGCTACATACCATAAAAAAGACTAAATACGTACTATCATAGCATTTTAAAATTTTTTTTTACATATATTATAATGTCACATAGAGAAAATTCCTTAAAATATTTAAGATATAAATGCACACTTATTTTACAAGCATTTAAAGTTTAAATTTTAACAAAAGTTCATCAATATCTCGAATGTTTGAAAATTATTTTATAGATAAAAATGTATAAAATAATCAGTTTTTATAGCTAAGGATTGAAAATTTATAACAAGGTTTTTCGTAAAATAATGTAATCAAAAAATCAAAAAAAAAAAAATAAATATATTTACATCGTTGATTTTTTTAGACATTTTAAGTTCAAATTTGGATTAAATTAGATGTTTAAATGAATAATAACGATGTTAGTTATTTCATTGCAATTTAAAAATATTTCTTGTGAGATCTTGAATCTTTTAAAGTATATTATTATATTTTATACACTAAATTAAACATTCAAATGCAATGTTTTTTGCAAAAATAAATTCAACCTACTGTATTATTAATAGTAAAATGAATTATTTTAATAGCAATAATATTTTAAAATACATCAAGTTATGTAGGATGATAAACCGTCTTCGCTCAGAATCGTGTTTTTCGTATGCAATGATTTATATAGTGAATTCAAATTTAACAAATCCATTAGTGACTCCAATTGACACCTATTGTACAGCAGAGCGGTACCCACTTGCTGAACTTTCTTAGTATTAATTTTATTTAGCCGCAGGAGTGTGTCTTTTTCGGGAAGCTATAGGTTAATTCCAAGTTATAAGATTACATAATATGTACATTCTGGTATGAAGGGAAAATCCGAGCAATCGAAACATAAACGCGTACAGCAGTGTGAAGTACAGTAGGATCTCGTTATTCTGAATGACGCGGTAATCGGAAAGTACTTGAGAATTATGGTTTGCTATATTTTAGTACATAATTATATCTCCCGGTAATAAAATTTGTTGATTACGTTCATACGTCGCACGTGTATGTCGTTTAGATAATATGATATACGTTAGATAAGAACGTCGATTACGTTCGGCAGTATATGTCATACAGACTTATTATAAATATATATATATATATATATATATATATAGTAATACACATATATTTATTATATTAACTGGTTGTATAACATAATTAAACTCTGGCATGCCCGCACTACGACTGCAACACTATTGCGCATACTTTTTCGTTATGTAATATATCGACATAATGAATTATATACACCAATATGTATAAAAATGTATGAACAATATGTATTGACAATATGAATAATATAAATTAAATAAAAAAATTAATTTGTCATATGTATAATATGCAACAAAATGTTTAATGAATAATATAACCAACAATATAAATAATGAATAATATGTATTAAGGCTCGTCAGCCATTACCTGCTGAATTGGTGTCCGTTGGTGGCTTCAAACCGGAACGCTACCGTCTCGGAATGCTCACATTTGCACAATAAATAATACAATACTATAAAACTAAAGTGTGAGACAATCCAAAGAACGTGCGACCAACAAGCCACCAGTTCAATTTGAACAATTCAAAGAACATACACACAAACCATATGGCAGCGGGTTTCACAAAAAATGATATTGGCCCTCGAAGGCAATCAATTAAAAAAAAAAATAAAATGTCACCCAGATTAAGTAGAAAATTGACCGATACAACGGGAATAATGATATAAACGAAAAAATAAAACTACATACAAATAATGACTAATGACGTTGGTAAGCACACTGCCCACTATTAGCTGGATAATGGTCACAGTAGTGTTATCAAGATGACGGTGGGACAACTTATGTACACCCGGGGACAACTTTCGCGTAATCATTTGCTACATGAATCTTGTTCGTAGTTCGAATAGACTTATTTAAAAGTTTGAGATTAAAATTAAGTTCGACGCGAGCTGTAGAATATTTTCCACTATCAGTTAAAAAAAAAAAAAAATTAAATTTGATGGATTCTACGGGTCAGGATCATTAAAATGAGTAAAGTGTGGTTTTGAAAGCAAAATGGCATTAGCACCGGGCGCCTTACACACGAGCAGGGTCTTAAGTTTAATGATTTTATGAACCCCTGAATAGTATAGTGATAATATTATTTTGTCTGCATGATAATCTAACGAGCACCAAAAATTATGAGCCGGACGGCGGTGCCAAAATAATGCAATCCGCTGACATAAGGATTTCGTATGTGTCGTATGACTGGGCTCGTCTACCTAACACACTATACGATCGGCAGTCGGTATTTATTATAATATGGCCACGATGCATTTCAATTTATACTCGTACATTCGTCACTCGGTGTGAAGGACACCAGGTGATTTTTATATAGCTGATATAACACATCCATAATAAATTATCATATGATATGCTTACGCAGTCGCGGCAATATTGTAAAAATATTTAGGGATGCTTCAGAGTTGATTTGTTTCGTGTATTTATTAGAAAAAAAAGATAATCATTTTTTTATTTAATGGTTTTAAACGAGTTCTAAAAATATAATATATATAATAATAATAATAATAATTGCCTATAAAGATGGTAATTTGGTGGTGCCAAAGTTAATTTCAAGTTATGTTGAAATTTATTATATATTATATTATTAATATATATATGTTAATTTAATATTTCCGGTTATAATCTGAGCGGAAAGGCCTATAGTTATGACAAAATTGTTATCGACGATAACTTATCGTGCTATATAGGTATTTTATTATTCGTACCGTCGGCGGTTTGTCGAAACTTGAAAGTCTCTTGTTAATCGCAACAATTTATATTCACTATTCACACTAATAATTTTCTACTTTTGATTTTCATAATTGCTAATAACGACTATTAAACAATAATTCAAATCTTTTAGCATAAGCTCCGCTTTTGAAAAGAGAACAATGTATACGTCATATATAATCTTCATGTATTAAATATTTTACTGGAATTAAATTTGGTATCAATAAATATTATATTATTATTATTTAAAAAAAAAACGAAGAAATAGCAATAGACAAAAAAAATATTTCATAAGAAACATAATTGATAAAATAAATGAAAATAACATGGCTTAAATTCGTTGACGAATCAGCATACATATTTTTACTGAATATTTAATTTATAAAAATTAACATTTAAAGACGTCGGCAAGTGAGTACCACTCTGCTGTACAATAGGTGTCAATTGGAGTCACTAATGGATTTGTTAAATTTGAATTCACTGATATAAATCATTGTATACGAAAAACACGATTCTGAACGAAGACGGTCTGTCAGCCTATATAACTTGATGTATTTTAAGATATTATTGCTATTGAAATAATTCATTTTACTATTAATAATATAGTAGGTTGAATTCATTTTTGCAGAAAACATTGCATTTGAATGTTTAATTGAGTGTATAAAATATAATAATATACTTTAAAAGTTTCAAGCACCCATAAGAAATATTTTTAAATTGCAACGAAATAACTAACATTGTTATTCTTCATTTAAACATGTATTTTCATCCTAATTTGAATTTAAAATGTTTAAAAAAATTATTTTTTTAAAATATTTTTTTGATTCTTTTAGTTACATTATAAACTACTTACGAAAAATCTTGATTTAAATTTTCAATCCTTAGTTATAAAAATTGAACATTTTATAAATTTTTAATTACAAAATAATTTGCAAATGTTCGATGATGAATTTCGGTCAAAATTCGAAATCTAAATGCTTATAAAAAAAATTGTGCCTATGTATTTTTATTGTTTTTGAATTATTATGTTAACAACATATGAAGAATCTTTTATTAAATTTTCAAAAATTTGACTAAACAACATTTTTTTATCGGTATTTAAAGAAAAAAAATTTGAAAAAACCAAAAATTTCTTAGGCCTACAATTAATTCATAAATAGTCAAAATAAATTTTTAATTTTTTTGTACATAGAAAATGGTAATTTAATCATTTGATGGAATTTTCAGAAGTCTATTCTTTTTTAAATTACACCAAAATAAGAAAAACGTTCCCGGAGAAAACAGTTGAATATTTAATGTCTAATTTCAAATGCTCATAAATAAATTTATGATTCAAAAGCTCAATAAATTTTAATATCAAATTAGTAACCATGAAACTTACTCACGTTTTATTACCATTTAAATTAGGAAAAAATGTAATTGAATATGAATAATCAAATACTGAAACACATTTACAGTTTTACACTTTTACTCATAACTCTTAAGTATTTATATAAAACATTGTTAATAATACAATATGTATATATTTATTCAATTAATTACATTATGTCGTCTAATTTACCAATAAAAAATATACTGGGTTAGTGTAACCACAAATACATTAAGAATTTAAGACTATAAACAAATTAAATCATTTACATTTTAGATTACTATTGAAGTATTTCCTATTGCTACGAAAAAATATCACGATGGAGATTAAAAAAATTATTTAAAAACAAAAAATTCAATATAAAAGCAATTTTTGACAAAATCGGTTGTTTTTTGGTGTAACTCTTAAACTAATAACAATAGATACTCTAAATTTTCACTAAATGTTTATATGATAATTTTCCATGTATGACAAAATTTTCAAAATATTTTGTCTTTTTTTGAGCAATTTATAAAAAATTTCCTTATTTTTTTGTAATTTAGATATTAATTATGATTCGCATTCAGTTTTCATCACCCGACCATGAAACATCGTTCGCCGCTATCTGGTTTTATAATTTTCCATGCATGACAAAATTTTCAAAATATTTTGTCTTTTTTGAGCAATTTATAAAAAATTTCCTTATTTTTTTGTAATTTAGACATTAATTGTGATTCGCATTCAGTTTTCTTCACCCGACCATGAAACATCGTTCGCCGCTACCTGGTTTTATAATTCGCTATTACAAATACAATTGCTATATACCTGGCGTTACATAAATTTTATGATTATTAATAACTGAGCAATGACCTCAAGGATAGGGGGACCGTATGTATGGGTGGCACGATTGGCCTGATAGGTGGTTAATGGACCCTATCAACACGCTTGGGAAATTGACAAGAGTAGGATATAATAGACAGTTCAGAAACCACCGCCGCCGCCACCGCCGCCACCACCGCCGCCACCGCCGCCGCCGCCACCGCCGCCGCCGCCGCCGCCGCCGCCGTATACGATACGTAACGGACATATATTTTTTCCGCGCATGCGCAAAAGGGTTAACAGTTATCAATGTATTACCGCTACCATATTATCTTGCACTTACGTGACATAAATTTACCTTTACCACCGCCGCCGCCGCCGTATACGATACGTGACGGACATATATTTTTTCCGCGCAAAAG
>JACXSJ010004335.1:0-14057 GCA_014851325.1 Pentalonia nigronervosa
AAGACCGCCTCGGTGATTCCTGTGTAAAAGTATACGCCGCCGCCGCGCCGTGTGATCTTGTGACGTCACGCGGCTATCCCTCTTTGGCTCTAGCGCCTTAACGAATTGACGTATACAAATTTTAGTACAACCGTTCGTTATATTAATTAATTATCTATTAATTGAACCAAAGTCATTTTTTTTTGTTTCATGGTCCTTTAACGTAAATAAGATTACGAGAATTTTATATTATCGTGATTCGTGAATCAAGGCTCCGTTCGTTTTATTTTTATAACACCGTTATTGCAAAAACACGATAAACCCAAGAATATTATGTGAAAATGGTAAACACCACGAGAGCGAGTGTCGATGGGGGATTAATCACCATGTTATTCTATAACAGGTATTTAAATTTGTTGTGCAAAAAGCTTAAAGCTTTTACAAAATATATAATTTTTTAAGATATTTATTAAAGGTTTAACATTTGTTGTTTTATTTTTATCTAAAAATATAATACAGAGTAATTATATTTTTACTGATAATAATTGTCCATATTGTGCTGAGCCTAGTCTTTTAAACTACACGGTGGCTGCATTTTGTCTACTCGGTATAGAAAATATATTTAGGTGGTAGGCACTGCCTGTTTGATTTTTAAAATTTGTGTGAATCAATTAAAAATATTGGTATCTTAGCAGTTATGAGAAAACTATCAATGGTGTTTTTTTTTTTAATTTTTGGATGTACCACTTTGGTGAAGTGATTTGAGTATGAGTTCAGGACTAAGATTTATTTTAGAAAAGTAGGTGTTTTGATAGCTAGTTAATACTTTTATGTATCATTTTAAATTTCCCCAGTAATTTTCTCGAGCGTAAAAAAAAACTAATATGTGTGCAATTTTTTTTTTGCAAATTAGAAAATGTTAACTTTAAACTAAGTTAAGTTACTTTTTTTTCAAATTTAACGAGTTAACGAAAAAAATATAAATAACTTTTAATTTAACTTAACTTTATTATTTTAAAATAACTTAACGAGTTAAAAAAAATCGTTAACTTGCTCAGCCTTGTTTAAATGTCTTTAATATTAATAGTACACGTTCACGACTGGGTGATAGGCATCATCATTAGCTACAACTATCGTCCAGACATTCAATAATAAAGCAAATTGTTGGTGTTAGACGTTAAAGTTGGTATATTGTCAATATTTTGTCTACATTTTCAACCACATAAATTTAGTTAGCACTGCCAAATTTTACAGACAGGTGATCTACCTATGTACGCCGAATTAAGCGTGGACGCCCCCACACCTTTTAACATAATTAATAATTATTTTCTTCAAATTGTAAAATGTATTATTATTATTTTATTGTTCACTAATATTATATTCTGCTAGACTACGGTATATTTTGTTAATATTATCGTCTATTATTAGATTTATATTATTCCTAATGCCAAAAATTGTACTATATTATATTAACTAACAATAAGTTTAAATGACAACCTCGGGGAAATTAAAAAAAAAAAAGATAAATATCAAAGAATAGAATTTCCAAATTTATACTTAAGGTAGTAATGGGCAAATCTGAATTTCAAAAATCCGAATTTATTCGAATTCAGCAAATCTGGAATATTCGTATTATTCAACTCGATTTTGCTGTTCAATGACTTTTTTTTATATACTAATAATATTTTAATTCTATAACATAATTTTGGGACATTGATATATAATATTTCCAACACATTTTAACTACCAGTGTTGTATTGCGCCTAGAAATAAAATCAATTATTTAAGTATTTAAATGGTTTTATTGAAATTGACTATAAAAAATGGCACATTTTTCACTTATAAAAATTAATACTAATGTACAACCGATCACGCATCGCGCGCACGTTATTGCTCGAGTATACACAGTAATAATGAAAAATATTAATACAAAAAGAAATATAATTTACATGATTGCATCGTTTAGCCGCTATTGGACATCAGCGGTGAACGATATGACTCACAAATATATATGTATATATATATTCAAATTTTTTAGATATTTTTACTGTTTTTATCAGGAGACAGGAGAATTACTATTAGAAACATTTTTTAGTTAGCGATATACAAAAAAAAAATCTCACACATAAAGAGATTTTAATTCATAAAGTATATTTATAAGCAAATATTTTTAAATTTAAGAATTCAATTTCAAACACAAAAAAATGTGGAAAAAATTTGGATGAACATAACTGATATCTACTCAGTTTGCCATTCTCTTATTATCTAGGCTCTCTTCTCGATACCTACCTATATTATTAATAATGTATTATACTTACTGGCTACTACCATCATTACGATAAAAGTCGAATTCCCCGTGACCCGCACTCCACTCCCACTACAGCAGGCTCAGATATATTATAACATACATAGGAGGTATCCATTATCTATACCCGTTTATCGTGGACCATTGTACCTGCAGCAATTCACGCGAAGCGCACAATTTAGTTGCCACTTGTGCGCACGCGGCACGGCGGACGTTCGTTTTTTGTCGAGTGGATAGTACCTGCTTTCTATTTTTCGTTTTCACCGCTGAACGTAACCATATTATAATATTGCCGTGACACACGCTATTATACGTAGGTACCTACTCGCCAGAATTCGAATTATTCTTTATCAGTATATTTTTTAAAACTAATTCATTATAGTATATATTTCAGGACGCCGCATCATGCCAACTTATAAGCTGACATATTTCAACCTGACGGCTCGAGCCGAACAGATACGATTCCTTTTGTCCTATCTAAACGTCGATTTTGAAGACGTTCGATTCGAACGCGAACAATGGCCAGCAATCAAATCTAGTAAGTAATTTTAGTATATTTGTATTGATATATGTCCTGCACTTTTCTATGTAGAGTGGCATATTTCTGGGTACTTACCTACATCAGTATCGTACCATAATATTTTATAAATATGAAATTGCACTCAATTTTTGGTATTTTGCACGTTGAGCCATTGTTTTTATTATTTAAGCTATGCCGTTCGGTAAAGTGCCGGTGTTGGAAATCGACGGAAAAACAGTTAACCAGTCTATAGCCATTTGTCGATATTTGGCTAAAAAAGCCGGCTTGGCTGGTGACAACGAATGGGAATCGTTATTGATCGACGTTGCAGTTGATAACATTTATGAGATAAGACAAGGTTAGTCTAATTATTAGATACTTTAAACGATTATGTATTTAGATCAAAACAACTGTATTACATAATCGTTTTACTATTAATTGACTGTATCATAAATTGTTAATAAATGTAATTAACTAAGTAGGTACCTATGTAATGACTTTTGTTTTTAACTATATTTAATTATATATATATATATATATGTTAGTATTATATGTATATACATTATACATATAATATTAACAATGATCATATGATACCTAAATTTAAAAAAAAGTGAAATAATAAAAGTAGTTAGGCATATAGTTAATTTATAGTTTTATATAATTATATATCAGTGGTAGTTCTGAACTATTGACTGTTACATCCGATATATTTTATACTGAACATTTTGTACCTACATAATATATTGAATAGTGAACACAGTGACATACTTATCTATTATTTGTATAACCAAATAGATTTGTGTATTAAATGTTCTTTTAAATAGGTATAATATCTGAATGCTTATATTTATATAAGTTTATTCAACCGCGATGTATTGTGCATTAAATACATAGCCCTGTTGCCGTTTTGCTTAGGTATATAACAGTCATAATAGATATGATAGTAATAATTTTCTTTTATTTACGAAAATAATATTCCAATTACATTTTATAAACCTATGTATTTTAATACGAAATATTCATTATTATATACCAGAAATAGCGAATCTATGACACGCGTGTCAAAAGTGGCACCTTGATCAAATTTTCACGGCACGCAAAAATATTTTTTTGTATAATCTTGCGTATAGTGAAAAAAAAAATAGAAAACAAAATTATTTATTATTTCTAAAAAAATCTCGTCAGTTACCTATTAAAGTTTGGAACTCATTGCTCCCAGACATATAATATTTTATACTTTGAAAAAAGGGTTCATAGCTCATTCTAAATAAACTCAATATTTACATCAACATACAAAATATGTGAAAATTTATTTCTCACAATGAATTATTAAAAAATCAAAACATAGGAATAATACATTGCTTATTAAAGCTAATGCTGTCTGTGTTCTATTACAACATTTAAAATTAACAAAATAAACAACTGATATTAAAATAATTTCAGTGAACTTTTTTAAAATCTTCATATCCTCAGAAAAAAATGTTTATAGGTACCTTATGAACTAATAACCTATTACTGGTACGTGAAATTGTTTTAAAACTTTGATTACAAATTTAAAAAAAAAATCGAAAACTTATACAATCCACATTTTTTCTTCCCATATTAACATATAAATTTACATCGAATTATTACTTTAATGTATAGTACTGGAGTACAGCGATTCCCAAACTTTTACTACCACCGTCACCCTTAGGAAATAATTTGTGTTTTGTTGAACTCTGATCTATCTAACTCCAACTTAACTCCAATTTTTAGTAAACCTTTTTTCCAAATAAAATTTAAAATAATTTTCTCAATATTCACATACATCTGGCAGAACCCTTGAGATTATTCCACGGAACCCTTAAGTTCCGCGGAAGACACTATAGGAATCACTGTTCTAGTAGATAATTGTGATTATAGCATATACCTAACTATACAAAATGTTTTTATTTTAAATTATAAAAATATAATATAGCTTTATGGACGTACAGAATATATACCATAAAATATAACATACCTTTAATGTTTTTTTAAAATAATTTTTTTTTTACTACTTGTTAGTTAAGGTTAAAACAACTATGGTTGTTATAGCCTATTTTTAAATAGAAGTTGTAAGTAAAATTTAAATATAGTATACGTTATTTAATTTTTGACTTACTATATATTAAGGATGAATTTATAAATTGTTTTTGTCCTCTTAATTTTATAATCGAAAGTTATTTTCTTGTAAGTGGTACTTTAATCTAATTTTTTTGAATTATTATTTTATTCATGTATAGGTATCTAACTATTTTAATTTTTTTTTAAAGAAATCATGAAGTATTATCACGAACCAAATGAGGAAATCAAATCTAAATTGCGTGGCCCTATCGTGAATGAATCGATTCCATTCTATTTTGACAAATTTGAAAAGATCGTTTCTGAAAACGGCGGTTACTTTGTAAATGGAAAGGTGTGTATATATCATATTATTAAATATTAACTATTTATATATTGTAACATTTACTTATCCCGACTTCTTGATTATTAGAATCTATTATTTAATGTTACATTTTATAGTTATGTCGATTTATAGATATCTTAAATAAAAATCATACTATCATATTATTATAACCATTGAATGGGGGATATTTATATAGTTAAATATAATATATATTATTGTAATTATCTGTTAATCAGTTATTAAATATAAATTATTGCAACTATGATTGCAGTGGCGTAATTTGGTCGTCTTTGTGGGGAGGGGGATAAAATGTTTGTACATTACCTATTCACCTTATCCTCCCACCAAAAAAAAAAAAAATAAAATTGATTTATACCATAAGCACCCCTCAATACAACCATGGAGGAGACCTGTGTAATAGGTATATTAAATAAATAATTATATAATATTTAAATATTCATTTTTACAAATAGTTATTATATTTTATCTTTATTGGTACCTAGATATAGTTTTATCACAGTTCACAATAAAAGATCTGCTTTATGTGGCTTAATAATAGCTTATTATGTACCTCTTCAGGGTTAGATTATTTTTAGGGCGTATAATACTGTAAGATAATTTATATAGTAAATTATACTTTATACATTTTATTTGACGTTGACTAATTGCTGGCATTTCACGATAAATAATATTCGAAATTTCAAAGTTCAGTGTTGATGCCGCGCCAATCTTTTTAATTCGCGGTTAGCGGCAAGGACTTGCGGTGTGTTACGGAAGTGTTACGGTGTGGACGGAAGGGTTACCCAAAATAAATATATGATAAAAAAACTCAGTAATGGTTATAAAACGCAATGCATAATACCGACATAATATTATAAAATAAACTACTACTAAAGACCTACTTACGGGCAAAATATAAAAAGCAAAAGAAATAATTAAAAAAGTTTGGCAAATTGGTACCGCTCTGCTGTACAGTGGGTGTCGAGTGGGATGAATGTTATGAATTTGTTAAATTTGAATTCAATAATATAAAATCATTGTATATGAAAAACGATTCTGAGTGAAGACTGTCTATGAGTCTATATACTAAGTGTATTTTATAATATTATTGCTATTAAAATAATTATTTTTACTATTAATAACACAGTAGGTTGATTTTTTTTGCAGAAAACATTGCATTAAAAAAATTAAATGAGTGTATAAAATATAATAATATACTTTAAAAGTTTTAAGCACCCACAAAAAATATTTTTAAATTACAAAGAAATAAATAACATTGTTATTCTTTATTTAAATATATAATTTCGTCCAAATTTTATCTTAGAATGTCGATAAAAAATTATTTTTTTAATTTTTTAGTTTTACTATTAACTGCTTACAAAAAATCTTGTTTATTTATTTTTCAATCTTTTGCAATAAAAAATGAACATTTTATAATTTTTTAACTACAAAACAATTTGCAAATGTTCGATGATAAAATTCTGTCAACATTTAAATGTATATGAAAAAAAATTGTGCCTATGTATTTTTATTAATTTTGATCTGCTATTTTAAAAATGTATGAGGAATCTTGTATAAAATTTTCAAGAAATTTGCGTCAGACGGACGCGACGGAGTGGATAAAGCCGCTTCTCGGACTTTCGATGCCCGTTGCACGGCTATAGGATTCGAAAAGAGCGCATTGCTGGCCCGCGTTCGAATAATCAGTGTTTTATTTTTTTTTTTTTTTTGTATCATAATACAATATATAATTGTGCAATAGTGATTAATTATTATTGATTAGTTTTATTTGCGAAGTGATAAGTGATAACTAATAATAATATTATCTTAGTTATGTAAAGCTAACAAAGGTGATTCGGGTTTTTTAGTATTATTTCTATAAAATATAAGTAAGTACTAATGTACTATATTACTATATAATAGCACCTATAAATATTAAATAATAATATATATGGTCAAAGAAATTCTTAAATGTGGTTTGCCAGTTTAAAAAAAATCCACGGAGAGATACGACACCCAAATCCCTCCTCCCCCGTAATTACGCCACTGTATGATTGGAATTGAAATAATAAATATTAGTACATACATAAACACTCACTTAAATGTAATACTTTTTTATGTTGCACAGTTGTCTTGGCCTGATTTGTACTTTGTGTCTATTTTGGATCACATAAAATACGTAATCGATGTGGACCTGATTGATGGCCGTCCACATCTCACAGCTCTTAAGCACAAAGTTTTGGCTATTCCTCAGATAAAATCATGGATCGCCAAACGACCAAAAAGTCAATGAAAATATACATATTATTTCTTGTAAACGAAGACACATATAGTTGATATTAACTATAATAGTAAATTAATTATGAATACTATCATATTATGTGTGTTATAGTTTAGGCCGTTCTGGTTACATTTATACGATACTTTATATTCGTTTAAAATGTCTAAATATCAAACTATTATTGTTCACAATATGTAATTAAAAATACATAGGTATATGTAATTAAAAATACATAGGTATATTGAAGATGCTGTAAAGTCGTTATTTTTATTAAAGATTGAAATTTTTTAAGAGAAGATTACCAAATTGTTATTATATAATATTTTGTCCGTCGTAATGATTAAACTAGTTAAGCCATTAAATTATTAGTTTTCATTATTAAATAAATATTAATAAAACTAATGTTCTTATAATATTGTTTGCAATCCCATAAAGCACAAAAGTACTAAGTACGTCTGAAGTCAATCAGAAATTCGATTATACATTATGTAAATCTAATTTTTAGGAACATTTTAATGGTAAAAACGTTTATTTAAGTTAAGTACCTATAGTATCGTTATAACAATTTTTTTAAATATCAATGTTTTTCTGGAGCAAATTAATTTGATAAACGTAATGACTACTTCAAAATATTATTTTCGAGAATTTTCAGATATGAATAAATATTAAAATATTTATTATCCATATAAATTTCATAACTATTTTTATACATTTAACAAACATTTTTTCCAAGAATGCAATATTTTTTTTATTAATAAAGTAAAGGCGTAACTTATTTCCTTTTCTTTTCTCGTATTAATGTATTATAAATGTTTTTGATTTTGCGATGTGAAGATTTTTTGAGGGAGTTTTAAAATAAAGCTTAGAACTTAACTAGAATGGTAGACAAAATATTTGAAAAAAAAAAAATTTCAAAAGGTCATTTTAAATAAGAAAGTAACGGAAAGACGTATTTTTGATCACTTTATGTAAGTTTGAATTTTAAAGTGGAGAAGGGTCCTGTTAACTTTAAAACCCAGCAGAAAAATTCAAATGTAAGACATTCTTGTCCTTCTCAACTTGCTGATGGCCTAACATCAAACGATTTTAATACAATTAGAAAAGTAATATATAGAAATAGACGTAGAGTGCTTCCTGTTTTGCTAAGTAATATAATTGAAGCACACGTGGCTTTAAATTAGAGGTCGTGAATGTGAACGGGTATTAGAATACACGGGTACACGGAGCCCGGGCGCGCGGGCAAAAAATATATTAAAGCCCGTGTATTTAATACCCGTGTATATCCGTGTATTTTTTTGCCATTACCCGTGTATATTGTATATTAATTCAGAATTCAAATATACTTTAAACATAAATATTTATAATAATATAATGTATGTTTATTCCAATAATTATTGATTGGTTATTAATTAATGATAAAAATTGTATAGCTCTTAATTACCTGCCTATCTTTTATTATTTAGAGATGTTATAAATAGTTTTTAGTTATGCAAGATGCATTCGTTTATCTTACAATATTATATAGGTATAAACTATGAGTATAATAATACATAAAAGATTAATATTTAAACTGGTTTTGAGATTAAAGCTTAAGCAATCGTCAATTATTGATAAATGTGATTACGCCATATACTAGAAGATAGTGAACACAATATAATATGATATGTTTTCTGTTATATCGAGTTCAGAAAGTGGAGCAACAGTAAGTCAGAACTGCAAAGTAGTGAACTATGATTATATTTAAATATATAAGAGTATTCAAGCTCACGGGTATTTTTACTTACACGGGCTTTAACACCGTCGTAGGTAAAAACACGGGTACCTCTACTTTAAATACATGAAACAGTAAATTCAAAAAACGAACCATTTGTTCTAATAAATAATTAAGAAAAAAATGTTATCATTTTTTCTTGTAAGGTTAATTTAATATTTTTAAATACAGCGGACACAATTTATATGGATGGAACTCTTCAATATTGTGCGCAATTTTTTACGCAAATGTTTACCATTCATGGTTTTAAAAATGGACATTATATACCGTTAATTTTTTTGTTTACTTCCCGATAAAAAGTATGAAACATATTTGTATACGCTAAACGCAATTATTGATAAATGTAAAGATATTAATTTGAATTTTTCACGTAAATATATGATTATTGACTTTGAACTGGCCATACACTCAACTGTTAATGAAATATGGCCTCTATCAAAGAGAGTTGGATGTCGTTTTCATCTAACACAGGAGTGGTTTAGAAATACTCAGCAGTACGATTTAGCAATAGAATATAAAAAAAATCTAGACATTAGTAAATGAATTAAATACACAGTTGGGTTAGGTGAGTTGTACGGTAGTAAAAATTAATTTTACAAAAACAATTATGAAAAAAGTCGTTTTTTCTTTTATGAACAAATTTTTAGATTTTTACAGTTATATATTTATTATAGATTATTCAATTATTGACGATTTTAAATATTTTGAATATTTTGATAAATATTTATAAAATATTAAGATTAGAGCAAATTATATTTGTTTTTATATCCTTGGTGCTTATCCTAAACATATAAGTTTTATGTTGGCGTAAATGGCTTCTAATTTTGATGCGTTTGATATGTATTTTTATATCTTTGGCGATTATATATGCCATATAGCCAAACAATCGGATCTAAGTTAACTTAATTGCATAAAAAAATATTGTCGAATGCTTATTTTTTGGTCAAAAATAATGTATGACAAATACAATAGTGAACAGTTGTGATAATTTTTTCGTGTATTGTACTATTATCTGATAACAGGATAATTTTTCACAGGATGATTTTTGAAGCATGGTTACTCGCATTTTTCTTTTAATAGTACATTTATTCAAATTCTGAGTCATAGAATTTTCAAGTATTACAAAGACTATATTTTCAAAATCCTGATTATTTGTATTACTTAAGGAGTGTCCTGTTTTTTTTTACAAATTATTTAATAGATGATTTTATTGAAATTGTTGATGTATCTAAATCAAAAATTTAATGAGTAGTTTCTGAGTTATTAAAATGTTTATACTAAGGATAATAATCTTTAAAAATTGTATTACAAAAATATAAACTATATTAGATGTACGATGTATCTAGTATTTAATATACTTGAACCATTTTTACAAATAATTTATATTGATAGATCAATAGTATTAACTAATATTTTCAAATCATCTAAGCTTCTATATATACTTAACACATTATCATAGTGATATTATCCATTATCCTTACACAAAGTTAAATTTATTCAAATACTACTCGTTCGAATTTTGATCGTGAAAAAAATATCTAATAAATAATTTAAAGCTAAAAAAGAAGAGCGGGGTTCTATCTGAAAAACGGAAGTTTTTATTATCACAGAATCATTCTTATCCGATACAAAAAATCTCAAGAATTTAAAAATATGGTCTTTGATTGTAAAAATTCAGAATTTTAACATATGCATAATATAAGCATTCAAACAAGGTGAGCATGCTTAATAATCACCTTGAATTATAATATACAAATGTGTTTACGAGACGTGTAATATAAATATTATTATAAAATATTATGACAATGGAAAACGCATATAAGTAAGTTTGTGATAGATATGCATATACATGTATATATATATATATATATATATAATGCACTGATAATATAATTTTAGTATGTATTAATGGCTATACTGAGCACATAATTAAAAAATATTATTCAAAATCTGGAACAATCATTATAATATTTTTCAAGATTAGCAGCCACGTCAGCCGAGTTCACTGCTGGCCGCCGAGAATGTAATATAGTTATTGTAGCGAATGCCACCGAAATGTAACTTTGTTTTCTTTGTGATATGCATGTATTCATTAGCAATAGCAAAATCAACGGTGTAGTATTATAATTATTTATATTAATATATTATGCTCGGATAACTCGGTTTTATCTCGATTATGAATAATATACAGAGTGATTCACTAAGCATTTTTCGTATTACTAAAGGATGTGTCCCCGCGGTGATATAAACTTCTAATGAGTTTTTCAAACGAGATCCCAGAACCCCTTTTTTATTGTAATTTTTTTAGTGAAAAATTATGAAATTTCTTTTGTATGAAATTATTTAAACGAGTAATTTTTCAGTTACTAAAATGTTTACTGTTATGA
Organism: Pentalonia nigronervosa; assembly: GCA_014851325.1. Classification (NCBI taxonomy): domain Eukaryota; kingdom Metazoa; phylum Arthropoda; class Insecta; order Hemiptera; family Aphididae; genus Pentalonia; species Pentalonia nigronervosa. The sequence continues at coordinate 11,672 of JACXSJ010004335.1, forward strand.
GTTTGTTAAGTTTGAACTCAATGATATAAAATCATTGTATGCGATTTTTTTTTTTTTATCAATTTCTAACTAAAAAATTATTTGGATATTTTCACGATTTTTAGCGTGATATGTATATAGATTACAAACACATCGTTGTAAAAATGTAAAATCAATACGCTTATTGTTCATACTCTATAAGTAGTAGTTTCTAAATGAACAGCGAAAAAATAGTAAATAGAGGTATAAAGATCGTCAAATTTTAAAGTAGGAATATATTAAAACGATATATTATAAAGACAAACGGAACAATATTAAATAAAACACAACTTGTAGACTTTTTTATGATTTTGATATTATCACTTATTGTTGTGGTTTAGCGCTGCATTTTAGTAAAAAATACTATCGAAGTGTAAGTACTGCGTGTTACATATTTGTTTTACTCATTTTACGTTTTATCGTTGTGTGTATGATGTTTATTTATGTTTTCATTGCCGTTTACATAATGTACATTTATAATTTTGACGTATGTTTACATAATATGCACCCTATTTATGCTGTTTTTTTTTTTTTTAATGCAGTTATCATAAAAAAGTATATTTTTACACAGGTCTACACTATACACGTTATGTTGGCTTAGGTAACGATACTATGAAGATATCCATAATAATATTATATTATAGAGATATGCTAGTGAGTGTGTATTGGAATACAGCGCCATCTATTTAAGTATATTTTATTGTATTTTTAATGGATTTTCAGTGTTTGTGTGACCGATACAAATATTTTAGTCTCAGGAAAACAACATACGTACGACATTTACCCATACGAAATTTCTACTGTTTTGTAACTTGATTTATATTTTAAAGTAGGTATACCTATCTTCCTTTTTAAGTGTAATTTATTTTCAAATGCCCATCCGTATACTTCCTAACGTGAACTATTCCCACTTGTCTTCGTGATTGGTTTGATTTGAGTTTTGAAAATACTTTTACCTACAGCCTATGCTACAATGTTTTTGGATGGAAATAGATTTTTGATAGATATTTAATCTTCTTTCAGAAGATGATTCATCCTCGCGCGTGTTAGCATGTTATTATTGTGACGCGTTTATATTATTCTGGTCGTGCAAATGTACAAATAATTATCTTGGGCAGTACTGTCAGATTACACACCCGTCATCGGCCGATTAAGGATAGTAATGTTCGAAAAATAAAAATATGATATTAAATCGTAGGTACGTTAATTAGTACCGACTGTCGGTTACATTGCATCTGATAAATACGGTCGTAAACTAAAGTCGATGCCGGACGATTTTGTTTATCCAGTCCAATTCGGCTGATAATAGTTTAATTATATTATTTAGCTCAAAGCTATCTACTTCACGTATCTCGTATACAGTGGCTTTTTAAAGTTTTATACGTATTATAAATATTATTTTAATACCAATTACCCGTCGACGAAGAATAATTAAATACGCATAATTTTAAATATATTTATTGTATCTAAAATATAAACTATAAAAAAAATCTGTTCACACTTACAATTTTAACGCACAGTACATGACCATTTAACACCGATACATAAATTTGTTGTACATGCTTAATAATAATTTTTTTCCGGTTTCGATGTAATTAAATAGAAAAAAAAAAATTATAAATAAATTTGTAATTTAGCGTAACATCAGCCAATCACTATCCGGAAATCAGCAAAAACTACTAGGTATAGTTTATTGCCAAAAAAAAAAAAAAATAAATAAATAAATAAATAAAATAAAATATTAAATTTCAGTCAGATAATAATTTCTAAGAAGTTTTTTTTGTAATGTTGATAATTGCTAACACAACAAAGCTAGGGGATAAGATTAATAACTCGATATTTAAATGTTTTTATAGATTTAAATGTATTTATCGTTTTGATATGAGATTTATATTTACTAAAGTTAAAAGATTATCGCATGTATTGAAATTATGTAAGCATATACCAAATAAAAATAATTAATTAATTAATACAGTAGTATGATTAAATTCTTATGTAAGTGTATATTTTATAGTCAACGTAAAAAAAGAGGAAAAATTATTGATTAAGTTTAAGTTGTATTAAACACAACAGGTAGAAATTCAAATGTATAATTAATTAGCCCGTGTAGACCGTCGCTGACGTATATTATTGTGGACAGCTGTCAATTTAATATACATAAAATTGTATTGTATGGATGTAGAAATTGGCAATATTAGCTATTCAAACACAATTGCTGACAATTAAATTGATATTTATACGGAATAAACGCGCCAACGTCATGTTTGTACTATTCTTGCTGCAACGTCAATCAACTACCGGTCGTCCAATAGACGCGGTGTTACTGTCGCCGTGCTGTTCCATTGTTGGACGTTGCGGGGGGGGGGGG
>JACXSJ010004336.1:0-14068 GCA_014851325.1 Pentalonia nigronervosa
CACGTTTTTGTGCTAAAAAGTTGTAAATATTATTTGATTTTTGTCATTTTTTAATTTTTGAAATAAATGTTTTTAGATACTTTATATATCACGGTAAAGTTACTGATAATTATAAGATAAAAAAAAGGTAAAAAGTGCGCAATCGTGTTGTATTTTTTACAGGTAAAAAGGTAAAAAGTGCGCAATCGTGTTACGGCCGATTATTGTTCAGTTATATTGCATGTTTAATTATTATGATTCGCATCATTCTAACCGTTTAAACCTATGTTCAGTATGCTCTTTATCATATATACAGACAAAAATATTTAATATATAAAATATAAGTCTGAATTCATTTGGTTTTTGTACGTTTTATAGACAGATACTTTAACAGCGTAGTCCACCAGGCGGACGGCATGGATAGGATGGACACAAGCGAATCTCAACACATCCAATCGTCGAATTCAGGTGGTCGAAACACCCCGAACTCGGTTGACGGACAACAAGACAACATAAGTAAACCGCAGACGTAGCCAATACATTTATGGAGATCGAATATTCGTATTATATAATATAGGCAATTCATTCTAGTTAATTATATTATGATTATTATTATTATTATTATTATTATTCTTACTACTATTATGGACATTTTCATACGTGTAAAATAAATATATTTTATTACAATTTAAATAAATTTAAATCAAAACAAAACCGAACGAACAACTTTATTGTTAATCTATTTAGTCAATAAGTCAATATGGATAATTTATTAAATAAAGTGTATTGCTTTACTGTTTTATAAGTCACAAACACAGTTATATTAATTAAATCTATTGTTTTTTAACTAGGCTATAAAAAGTTTGTTTTATTTCAACAGTTATAAATTTGGTTAATATATTTACATGTAATTATTAGGTACTTACCTATGTGGATAAAAATGTATATTGATATTGTATTTGCTTGGAGTAAAAGTAAAGTTTTGGTCATAAAGGCTCAAAATAAAGATGGTTTAAATCCTCTTTTTTTAAATACAAATGAAAAAAAAATCTTTTTAGAAATAACTTTAAACTTTTCACAAAATGTCAGCGCAATACTATATTTGATATGTCTTTTTAACCTAAGCACAACATACCGAATTTGAGTTAAGCAAATTCAATTTTGAGTTCTTAGCTTTAATATTAGAGTATAGAGTGTAATAATCTTTTATCAAAATGATAGAACATTTTTAATTATTTGGGTTCAAAAGTCATAGAAGTTACATATTTTTGTATATGCTCTAGATTTATAGCAGGCCGAAATAGATTTCAATATACTATACAAGTTTAAAAACGAAAATTTAAAATGTATATAAGAAAACAATTATCATAAATAAATGTTTATTTATTTGAAATTTTATGTTTTTTTCAGTTATTTTTTTAAAAATATTATCGATAAAAAATGTATACGCTCGTCCAAACAGTTTGAAAAATTGTGCATACTGTAGGTAATTGAAAAAAAGTTCACTGTAAATGTAAAATAATTTTTTACAAGCATTTGATTTAAAGTTTGAATTTTGATGAAAAATGTCAAAATCGCGTAAATCTGCAAATTATTTAGTAGTTAGTTATAAATTGAAAATATTTTTAATATTCATATTTATAGTTAGATAATTTAATAAAGAATCCATATAAGTTTTGCTTATAAGAATTAAAAAAAAACTTGGTTGTAATTCCAGAGTGATATATCAATTAGTCTGCAACATAATTGAGTACAGTTTACCTTTTTCATGGCCCGATTGAGCACAGATGCAATAAAACAGAGGAATCCAAAATACAATACAATTGAGTACAGAAATATGTACAACGTTGTTGTTTTTATTATTTATAAAATAAATATATATCAATATTTTTGTTTTACTTACTAAATATTTATGTTATAAATATATACCGTAAAATAGGGTAACTTTGATAATTTTTGATTGCTTTTTTTTAAATTTTTTTTTTTAAGGATAAACATTGTCTATCATAATCAATTCGGGCATAGACCAGTTGTACCCAAAACAAAATTTGTATTTTAGGGTTAATATACCAATTGCGCTGTTTATATTTTAGGGTCAGTGTACTAATTACGTCTTTTATATTTTACGGTTAGTGTACCAATTGCGCACTTTATATTTGATGGTCAATATACAAAAATATTGTTATTCGATCTAATGCCATCAATATAAACGTAAACAATCTACACACTAAAATGCTTTAAAATTAAAAACTTATTTATTGATAAATTGATTACAAGTTAAAGTGACTGGTTATAATATATTTTATATCAGTATTGGGAATTTTATGAAACATTATTATTATTACACACATTTGACTGATATACGAAAACATTTTTCATTATCATCGGATATATTTTATCAGCCTAATTGTTTCGTTACACACAATATACTGTATAAAGGATAACACATTGATGATAACCAATTTTATATCTTATTAATTGTTTAGTCTTAGTCTGAGTTGTAGGACATTACAATATGGATCGTTTTAAACATGCTCTTAGTGAAAAAGGTAAACCGTTGTTAGTTCTCGATGACTTCAAGTTTCGAAATTGTACTATATCAAAAAATGGAATTAAGTGGAAATGTACAGTTAATTCGTATACTTCGATTTTTTTATATGATATAAGTAAAACGTTGCTTTTAAAATCTAACTTTAATTATAACTACGAAGAATGTGTTAATATTAATAGACAAGTTGTTGCTAATTCGTTAAAAAGAAAAGCAACAGAACAAGTTATAGCATGTCCACTAAAATTAATTAGAAATGAAGTGCAATAAAGTGCGGTAGATTTGACATTAAATAATGTGCATTTTATACGACGAAGCGTTTATCGTACTCGTAGAAAAACATTACTATCATTACCGAAAAATGTAACCGAAGTGCATACAGCATTAAATAATTTGGATACGAATACATAAAAGAGTGAAAATTTATTGCTTATAAATAACAATATGTTGAATATAATGTTTTTCTACAAAAACAAATTTAGAATTTTTATATAGTTGTGACAAAATAATTGTCGATGGAACTTTTAAATTTTGTTGTAAATATTTTTAACAACTTTTGACTATACATGGTTTGAAAAATGGGCATAATACCACTAATATTTTCTTTACTTCCAAACAAGCTATCAAGTGCATACGAATATTTATTTCGAGTTTTGATTAGTAAATGTGCAACGTTCAATATTGATTTTAATCCAAAAACAGTTGTTGCCAATTTCGAGCAAGCTATACATTTTGCAGCTAAACAAGCCTCGCCTTTAATACTTCTAGTGGGATGTAGATTTCAAGCTTGGTGGAGGAATATTTAAAGTTGTAGATTACAAACAGAGTATAAAAATTCTAATTTTGAAGTAGAAAAATGACTGTATTTAAACATTTTTGGTTTGTCACTTTTTCCAAGTGAAGAAACAAAGGATGTATTTTTAGAAGAAATAATGACAATTAAACCAATGAATTCACTATCTACATCGTTTAAAACTATATTTCTTTTAATTCTACATTCCATCTGATACTGTAAGCGTCTAATTCAATAAGGTCTGAAGTACAACTAATGCCTGAGATGCTTTTCACGCATGATTGTCTTCAAACTTTTGTTCTCCCCATCCAAATATTTTTGTCTTTTTAAAAGTAATAATAGAAAAACAGACTAACACATATATTGTAATAAATAGTACAGAAAAAGATAAATATATTTCAAATAGAGCATAGTTAATAATAAAATTAACAATCAATTCTATTATTGACAAATAAAAATCTATAGAGATTACCAGAAAAGAATTTTTAAAATAAGTGTGTTATTTCAATTGTAAAAAGTAATGTAAAAAAAATATTTATTTATATATATTATATTATATATAATGTATATTTATAATCCTAAAAAAAATCAATTAGTGTATTCATTGATTTTTATTATATTTTTAATTGCAACTTAATTTTGAATAATTAAAGATCAAAACTTATTAAATGTGAAGATTAAAAAAGGTCGGTAAGTGTGTACCGCTCAGCTGTACAATAAATATCGAGTGGGTTATTTTTGTAGATGTATTAAATTTGTATTCAATTATATATATATATATATATATATATATATATATAATTGTATAGGAAAAACGATTCTGAGTGAAGACGGTCTATCAGCTTACATACTAGGTGTATCTATTTTAAGATATTATTGCTATTAAAATAATTCATTTTATTACTTTTAGTAATAAAGTAGATTGAATTCATTTTTGCAGAAAACACTGCATTTAAAAAATTTAAATTAAGTAAGTATATAAAATTTAATAATATACTTTAAAATTTCAATAACCCTCAAAAAATATTTTTAAATAACAACGAAATAAATAACATCGTTATTCTTCATTTAAATATCTAATTTCGTCCAAATTTGAATTTAAAATCTATATAACAAATTATTTTTTTAATATATTTTTTTGATTTTTTGTTTACATTATAAACCATTTAAGATAAACCTTGCTTTAAATTTTCAATCCTTAGCTATAAAAACTAAATATTTTATACGTTTTTAACTATAAAAGAATTTGCAAATGTTCGATAACGAATTTCGGTTAAAATTTAAAGTTTAAATGCTTATAAAAAAAATTGTGCCTATGTATTTTTATTATTTTTGATCTGCTATTTTAACAACTCACGAGGAATCTTGTATAACATTTTCAAGAAATTTGACTCAACAAAATTTTTTTCGGTACCTACTATGGGTTCATAAAAATTATATTTTTGTTAATTTTTATATTTTACTAACAGGGTTTAATACTTCTGTTAAAAACATTTTGCAAAAAGTAATACATCCGTGGTTTAATATGTTTTGTTAATTTATTTTAGATTATGAACGTTTTAAATAGGTATAAGCACAGTAAACATAATATAAATTATACAAATAATGAATAATAATGCAAGATTTTAATATATAATATTAAATATAATTTGTTTTCCATGGGATACTACCATTATTAGAAATAAAATAATCTAGCAACTATATAGTTTCTCGCTTGAATAAACTGATAAGGTGCTCTAAAGAATCTTGAGCGTTCTTGAAAGTCTTGTTGACCAGAGGATCCTTCTATTCACATTGTATCTTTGAAATTAAACCCATCCATGGCCTTACTAAAATTAAAGACAACACAGCATGTTTTTACCAAAAGTATTGATAAATCCATATTTGCATTTATCGATTTATGAAATTTTTTCATTTATTGGAAAGTATTCCAAATGCAGACTTGACATTCCTCCTAGCACGAAATAACCTGTAGTTAAAAATTCTTTATTTTTTTGATAAATACTTATCACTAAAAGATCTCATTATATTTTTGAACGTGAAAAACACTTTATCACCAACAAACGTGAAGGGCATATTTAGACTTACAGTTTCTGGGATAGGTTTGCCCTTTGGAATATGTAACTCATTATTTTCAAATTATTGATACAAATTGCTTCTTTCGAATGCACTACTGTCTGATTCTTTTCAAAATGCCCCAACATCGATGTAAATGAAATTGTATTTTGCGTCTACAATCATCACAAATACAATTGAAAAAAAAATTCTTATAATTGTAGAAAAGGGACCCACTAATTCTTGGTTTTCTTATTCGTACATATTTCCCGTCTATGACACCTAAATAATTAGGAAACTGGCTGTATTTTTCAAATTCTTCTGCAATTTCTCTCCAACGATTTTCAGTAAATTCTGAAAAAGACTTTTCTCGTAAACAATCCAAAATAACACTGCAAACTTTTTTTAATATTTTTTCTATCGTTGTGTATCAAGTCTGTATGTAAAGTTTAGATCGATTTGATCACTTCCACTACCTATGTTATGTACCTAAAAAATAAATAAAAAACAAATTGACAATTTTTGAATATTTAAAAAAAAAGGTTAATAATTAAAAAGTATCAATTAAATATAATTATTTATTAGGTAATGGTATTATAGTTCTAATATATTATTACTATAGCAGTTAAAAAATATTAAAAATACATAGGTGTAATTTTTTTTATAAGTATTTAAAAATTATTTTGTAGTTAAAAATTGATAAAATGTTCGACTTTTATAGCTAAGGATTGAAAATTTAAAAGAAGGTTCCATGTAAATATGTTATAATATATTAATTATTTTAATCATAATAATATCATCAAATATACTAACTAATATCATAGACTGACTGACAGTTTTCATTCAGAATCGTTTTTCTTATGCAATGATATCATATCATTGAATTCAAATTTAACATAGACCATTACAGCGACTCTACAGCGACACCCATTTGTCCACCTTTTTTTTTTATTGATTATTTCAGACACTAAATTTATTCAAAAGTGAAAGAATATTAAATATCACTATACCAAAAATGAGAAAAAAAAATGTAAATCGGGACAGGCTACTAACACTGAAAGACGGCACATTTATGCACAACAGTTGTCATTCTTGCAAACTGCTAGTGATACAACAGATACTCAGTCTAGCTTAGATCATGAGGCACTATTGGACCAGCAAGTTTCAGTGGACTCCAAAAATCACATTATAGTAACTTATATTTAGATAGATCAGAATGCCCTTCTCGCTATAAACAGAATTTTACAAAGAATCGTAAACATGACTTAGAGTTTTCCTTGGTAGAATTTATGAATACTCCAATTCCTACAACTTCACCAATTCTCCCAAAATTCAACCTAGATAGATCTTTTTTTTTTTGAAAGTTTACTTCCATCTATAAGTAGTTTCACAAAAAACCAGAAGCTGGAGTTTCGTTGTGAAATTCTTAACATTATTAAGTGAATGAAGAATCAACCAGCTATACAGCGATATGGATATCTACCAAACAATCCACATTACAAACCAACACATGGATTCAATCATATGTATCCATATTCTAACTACATAAAGTTTAGTCCCCACCCCCCGCTAATAGCCAAATCAATACCTCACATCAATTACATAATTTCGAACACATCTTTCTACTCAACTGTCTCAAACAACTAAGACTGGAGTTCTTACAATAACTTTAATCACCTTATCTTCAACATCTATAGATAACCACAGCCAGTGTCACAGTGAAGAAGTCAGAATAGACCTTTTTAGAAATCAGTAAAATCATCTTGAAATAATATTTCATTTAATATTATAAATAAATAATAATTATCTATATTGTATGTAATTAATTAATTTCTTCTATCTACTTGTCAATTATTATTACATTGTTTTATATTTGTATACATCTAACAATATGTATAATAAATATAGAATAAATAAATATAAATATAAAGCTACCTATCTACTTAACATAATAATTAGAAAAATTCACTTACCTCAATGTACCTCAACAGCAAGCATTTCTAGTGGTGATATGGATAATCTCTTACATGCATCTTGAGATTTAATTTTTGTTAACATTTTTACAGCCAACAATTTAAACGATTTTATGCTTATTCAAAAGTAATTAAAGAATTTTTCATTATTTTCTCAAAGATTATTAAAAGATGTACGAAATATCCTGCGTGTGAGTTGACTATCAGTGAACGGGTGTACCCAAAATCGTCTTTTTTTAAGATACACTTTTTATACACAAGGTATGCGAAAATGATATTTATTTTCCTGTATACTTCTATTTTCACAACGCAAATACAGTACTGACGAGTGACAGCGAAATACTGGTGTTGGAATTCGGTTAATTGCCAGAGTGCGCCGACTATTGCATTTTGAGGTGATCTGGTTCCGGAATACGCATGCGCCTCCGTCAACCTTGGTCAACCGACTTTATTGCCATTTGATGCTAATTACTAATTAGTAAACCGAGCACATACAACGGAAGAAGCTAAGGTTCGATAGCGCGATTTTAATGTTCTTGTCACGTTGTGTTTTGCATTGTCGTCATTTTACACGGTATGACATAAGAATGTTTATTAACCTAACATGACGTTATATGTTGCTGACTTATAATATTCACACGTAAATTTTTGCTTCTTATACAATGTTTTCCAAGTATATGATCGCCGTTCGTTTTGTTATGGCGTATAGCTGTGTTTACAGGGCCGGAGCTACTTTTTGCGAGGCCCTGGGCAAAACTTATTTAACTTATTTAACCAATAATGCAATAACTATAATTATTTATAGTTTATATCCACATAGGCTTACGCCTATACGTAATTAAAGGCGAAAATTTATTAAAAATGTATGTCTCAAATAAAACAATTTTTTAAATTAAGTTTAATATATTAAAGAGTTAAGCTTTTCCAAAATGTTGACCCTAGTTACACAAATGATGTTCATTGGATATAAAAAATATATTAGCGAAATAGTGAATATCAATTTTCAACTGTTTAATGATTACTCTTAAACGTATTACACTTGCCAACTTACAAACAACTTACAAAATATATATTAAGGTAATACATAGTTTCTGTAATTTTATTAAAAGTTATTGAATTACTATAAATTTAGAAATGTGGAAATTATACTTTAGATATTGTCTATTACATATTTTAAAATAATAATAATACAATTTTAAATATTATAAATTTAAACAAAATTAATATTGAATATTTAAAATTTTTTCTTGACTTTTTGGACGCAAACAATTCTATTACTTTTTAAAATCCAATGTATCTGCTGTTTCCATTTTCTATTGCAATCGTAGCCAATTCAGTCAATCGTTTTTGAAATATTGTGTTTCTGAGGTAATTTTTGATTATTTTGAGCTTTGATAAACTCCTTTCTGCCGACGCTGAGGTTATTGGTATAGTTAACAAAATTCTGAATGAAATTACGATGTTAGGAAAAGCAGTAAAAGCACCGGACATTGTTTTTAAAAAACTTAGTGCATCTATAGGCGTAGAATCTTCTTTCATTGTATGATGAAAAACTAGTAACTCTTCATACAATTTAGAAGCAACTATATCATATAAATCTCCATCACTTAAATAATTTTGCAAATCTAAACAATTCTTCATTAGGTCGTCATTAGTTACTTTTGAAAGTTTACTAATATTGTATAAAAAGCTGAAATTGTTGTTATAAATTTGAAATTGATTAAATCGTTCACTAAATGAAGATATAGCTCCATCGGCTATTACATTAAAATAAAATGTTCGGAAATTATTTTCAGGATCATCATTTATTTAATCAGAATTTTCATAACCAAATTGCTTTTTTGTCTTTCTAAGACGCTTCTTTTTAAATGTTTTGTCAATATTCAAGACATCTGATATTTCATTAGCTTTAATTTTTGAAAATTCAAAACCATTCATTCGAAATGATTTTAAAAATTGTATAAGACCATTTAAAAGGTTACTACATTTGTCCAAATGAATATTAATATTTTGTAAAATTTTGCTTACAATATTTACTTCGACTAATATTTCATACCAAATGATTGAGCTTCGCTTTTCGTTTTTGGATCTGAAGTATTATCAGCCACTTCTTCTAATGTGGTAATAAGTTCATATACTTGGTAACGTATAGCTTTGATACTGTTGACTTTACATTCCCATCTAGTCATTTAGAAAATAGTCAGCTAATTCTTCACGAATTTCTTTCGCTACTATAGGCGATCGACGAGCAACGTTTCTTAAATCCAATAATGAGGTTCTATTTTCATAGTCATCATTTCTCCATGAACCATATACCAACTCGCCGTTTACATAATAGTCCATACTTCCATGTGGTGAGTAAATATTTGAAGAAGTTGTATTCCTTCTTAAAAAATTATGAAGATGTGCAACTATTTTTACAATAATTTGAGTATTTTCTGGCTCCAAAAGAATTGGTTTTTGAAGTACACGAAAAATCGATGAGCTGATTCCAAATGCGTTCTCTACAACCCTTCTTACTCTCAATAGCCTATAGTTAAATATTCTTTGGAGAGAACCTTTTGGATAAACTCCAGAAAATACTTTCATCAGGTTTTCGTTTAAAGCAAACGCATCATCCCCCCCAAAGAAACTCCTAATTTCTTTTTGTCTATTAGGTAAAGGTTCTGGTTTAGGAAATCGCAACTGTTTATTTTCGAGCTTTTTGTAAAAAGTAGAGTTTTTAAAAACACCGCCATCGGAAATTCTTCCCTGACACCCTATATCGACGAACAAAAAATTATAACTTGCGCCGACTAAAGCAAAAAGCACAATGCTAAATGAATTTTTATAATTGAAAAATTCACTGCCGCTATTAATGGGTGCTTGAATAACAATGTGTTTGCCATCTAATGAGCCCAAGCAATGAGGGAAGTTTCAATTTTCTTCAAACTGTCGTTCAATATCAAACCAACCGTCTTCTGTGGATGGTATCTAAAAAATCAATCATTTAAAAACAGTTGTTAAAAATCAGATTTTTTTAGGTATACTATGTGATAATTGTGTACACAATGCTAGATACTAAGTTATTATTTGAAAAGTATTCCGAGCTATTTCTACACATTTTAAATTTTCGATTTTCTAACTATTTATTTTTAAATTTCAATAGAAACAATTTAGTATCTAATCCAAAAAATTAATCAATTCTATATAATGTTTACATTTTTAGTTTACTTTGACGTTATAAAACATCAATATTATAAAATAAGATGCAAATAAATACAAATTAATTAATATTACCTGTATATTGTATTTCAGTACTTCAATTAGAGCTCTACAGACTTCTGGAATTAATTGACTGATTGCTTGCTTGGATACTCTAAAAAGGTATTGTAAACTACTATAGTGATCGCCTGTTGCCAAAAAGCGTAAAGTTATAGACAGTCTCTCTTGAACGGTAATTGATTTTCGCATGAATGTATCCTGTTTGGCGATTTTCGGTCCAATTAAATTAATCAAGTATTCAAAATCAGTTGGTGACATTCGAGTAAAATTTTTGTATTGTCCACTTATAGCTTGAAATTTTAAATTAGCCAATAACACGTTTCCACTATGTTCACCTCTGCTTTTAAAAAGTTGCGTTTGCCACCATCTTCTTTGTTTCCTTTTTTTTTAATGCGTAATGAATATATATATATATATATATATATATATATATATATGCTGCAGCACTAATTTGCAAATTAGACATTGTTAAAAAAAAAAGTTAAAATACAAATTGTCAAAAAACGTATTACCACTGCAAAGAACCACGGTAAACTGAATTTACTCCAAGCAGTATGCTCAGTAAATAAATAAATAAACATGGAACACTACACAACATAGCAACATCGCAACATCGCAACACCTACACACACAAATAATGATATCGTAACACGTAACACTACAGATTTATGTTGCGGCGTTACGATACGCTAAAATGTTACAAGTGTGTACGCAGCTTAACAATTTTTTGATTTTAATGGCTTGAATAAAAAAAAAACATAATTTATTACTTACCTCTTTGCCGCTGGTTCTTTTGGTAAATTAATTTGATGTACATTTTGTAAATGTCTTATTATAGACCCAGTAGTTTCACCGACATAGAATTCATTTTGATCGTCATCACATAAATCACAATAGGTACGATCTTTTTACTGTTGTACACAGTTTACAGTTGACTGTTGTAACTAACATAAACTTTAGAATTTAAACTCTACACATAATATCTAATCTTTCGCCAAACATATTGTAGTATAACATAATAAAGTCTGATAAAATGTCATTAAAAAGATAATAAAATTAATCATAAAAAAAAGAAGTAGAAAGACTTAACCTAGATATTCGGAAACCCAAGAAAATTGTCTATCAAACGAGATAACCGAAAAACCCCTAATGGCTTATTAAGTCATTTTAAATAGCGCCCCAAAGGCCAGGTAACTATACTATACTATACTATCTTTTCTATACGGCGCATAACAGGTATCCCACCATGGTTTTTAATTTTATACATGTATTGTACGCAGTGTTGTGCCCAGATAACTAAATTTTTATTTAGATAAAGATAAAGATAAACTACAAATATTGTATCTAGATAAAGATAAATATAACCAGATTTTTTTTTATCTAGATAAAGATAATTTAAAAATCATTTTATCTAGATAAAATTAAGATAAATTTTATATAAAAATTTTAATTATTATTATAAAATGTTTCATTTTCAAAATAGAAATAAGAGAAAAACTTTAATTTAAAAGAATATAATTATTACATATACTTATATAAATACATTATTAACATCTTAAATAATATGAAATATATTTTTAAAGGAACAGTTGAAAACTAAAATTAATTATTATAATATATTATACCATGAGCTTACTTAATAAGTATATTATAAAACAATAGTAGTTATTACTTACTATATTATACTTATAAAATGAAATATAATTAATATTATATTATAATAAAATAATACAGATATAATATAAAATAACAAAATAAAAAACTAAATTAATATTATAATCAGGGTTAGGGACTTATAGCATTTGCATACTTTTTTTTATTTATTGTAAAATGTAGCAGAGTGCGAAATAAATTCATTACTCAATGCCGTGATACCAGATCTAAAATTTGAATGTGCATATTTTTGCATATTTTATATATATTGCAGGAAAGTGCTTATTTTTATGTTATTGTGCTTATTTTGCATATTTTGGAAAATTATCCAAAATTTCAACCAATCTAAAAAAGAAAATAGTAATGAAACCTTTTGTACCTATTTACTATACCTATACAACTCGCAACTCTTTATAATTATTTTCGTCATTAGAAAATATGATGGCCCGTATTGCCCATATCGCAACATATTAATAATACGATAGGAGCAATACGATAATTATATAATGTTTTTTATAAAACGTTCTGTGAAACTAAAGGTATTCCCGGTAAACTAGTTCGGACGACTGGCGGCCATTAAGGCTATAATAGTTATTTAATAATTTCGATTATTTGTTCAGTCCGCAACGTTTATCCGTCGCCGTGTATTCGCCTGCGTGCTTGTAATCGTGTACATTTTTTCGTAAACATAATATTATACTCAAAATGGGGAAAGTAAAACAATCCACTAGTGCGCGTTTGAGAAACTATGTATCTGAATTTGGATCTGAAATATTATCTACTGATGGGTTTGTATTATTTTGCAAAGTTTGTGAATCAAAGATTAATTTCGAAAAAAAGTTCAACGTAAGCCAACACATTCGAACTGAAAAACACGTAAAAAGTGCCAAACGACAAAAAGATCAAGTTCAAAGGAAATCACAACAACTGTTAACCAATCGACCTCTCAAATCAGATTTCAATAAGGATTTATGCGAAGCAATGGTGGCCGCTAACATACCGCTTAATAAACTTTCAAACACAATATTTCGTTCATTTTTAGAAAAATATACGGGTAAAAGTATTCCATTTAAAGCTACCTTACGAAAAGGATATATTGACGACATTTACAACCAAGTAATGGATAAAATGAGAATTGAAATTGGAAACAATCAAATTTAGGTGTCAGTTGATGAAACATGTGATGTACAAGGACAATGTGTGGCAAATGTTATTGTTGGAATTCTAAAGTCAGATTGTGTTGGTCGTTCATTTCTACTGCACTCAGAAGCGTTAGAAAAAATAAATCATTATACTATTTGTAAAGTCTTTAAAGCAATGACCATTTTATGGCCTGGAGATATTATGTACAACAACGTCTTACTGTTCTTATCCGACGCAGCTCCTTATATGGTAAAGGCCGGTTCAGTTCTCAAAAATGTATATACCAAAATGATACACACCACTTGTAGAGCACACGCACTTCATCGGATAGCTGAAGAAATTCGTGGACAATTCAATACTGTCGACGAGTTGATATCAAACATGAAAAAAATTTTTCGTAAAGCCCCATACCGTGTTGCTTTGTTTAAATCGATAGCTCAAGGAATAAAATAACCACCAGGACCTATCTTAACACGTTGGGGGACATGGCTCGAAGCCGCAATTTATTACTGTGAAAATTTCCAAATAATATGTAGCGTAATAAATGCCCTAGACGAAAATGATGCAGATAGTATTAAAAAAGTCAAATTATGCTTACTGAAACCAGGATTGGAAAACAATTTGGCTTATATCAAAAGCAATTTTCAAGTCCTTACAATG
>JACXSJ010004337.1:0-14063 GCA_014851325.1 Pentalonia nigronervosa
TATTTTATAGACTACTTTATAGATAAACATGTTTTAGTAATACAATTTTAACATCACTTTGATTGCAAATTATTTGTATCCTTATTGATTTAGTAAACAAAACAAAAAACTATAGGAAAAACATGACAAAAGTTAAAAACAAAAATTACTAATCGATTTCCATTTCTTCGTCTACGGCACATCCATCAGGACAGCAGAAGGCACTGTGTTGAAGACATAAATATTTACCACAATCTTTACATGTATACTGGGTAAGTCTTGAAGTTTTCTTCGTCCAACAAATTTCGCAACGCTTTCGAGTTTTAGTATTGCTTAAAGTGGTGATTATTGGTTCTTCATTTTGGGGGAAAAGTTCTCTTAGTCGGTATGAAATGCTCCGAGGCAAGCGAGGAAGAAGCGAACGCTTGATCAACTGGTCTTTTATTAGTTCTTTTCCCAAATAATGGAGATACATCCTGCGAAGTGGCACTTCGTTTCCATTTCCCAAACAAATAACTGGGCTATTTATCCCAGCTACATTCAACATTGAATAAAAAATGACCATTGGCCATCTTTTTGTGCCTCTTTGAACGTTAAAAGAAGAGCACATCTTATCCACCACGTCCACCCCTATTTTATGATGGTTGTAATAAGTTATCATTTCAGGCTTTTTTTAATCTCCAGTTTCTTCGTCAATTGCTCCATCCGTATGCATACTAGAAATTAATAAGACGTTCTTTTTGTTATTTTTATTTTGAGGCACATATGAAACTAAAGTACCCTCTTTTCGAAAAACAAAAACACTGGAAAAAGGTTCTCTTTTTTTGACATCTTTTAGTTCATTTGGAATTTGCCATTTGTTTTTTCTTAGCGTTCCCACATAAGACAATTTATGTTTTGTAGCTAAGATGTGAAGGAGATTGGTGTCACTGAACCAATTATCTGCAGTAATATTTCGACCAGAATTACGAAGAGGAGTAATCAAACGTTCAACTACATCTACAGGCTTATTGCTTATCTGAAATGGACCTTGACGCGACTAATGGAGTGTTAAACGAAATACAAAATTCTACATCTCAAGATAGAAATATTCAAGATTCACCAAATATAGAAAACAAAACAAAATATATTAAAAGTTCTAATGTTTTTAAAATAAACGATTTGTTATATTCTTACAGCATAGACAAGACATATGGTCCTAAAATACAATCAAACAATACTATACATCTAGGTAAAAAAGAAATTAAACTTGATAATAATATGATAATTGTTAAAGATATTTCATACCTGTCAACACCAGGACTTACTAGTTTAATATTCTCGAAAACTCCAAAAATTTATACCAAGTGATTTAAAAACATATTAATCTATATTAAATCAAACATAGGTTTATTTAAAATTAGACGGAAAACAATTAAAAAAGGTGGTAATAAATTCACTTATATAATAGTACCATTGTTTCTATCTGGAAGTAGGTTATCTAAAAAGTTACAAAACCATAATTTAGTTTACTGGAATGATCCTAATGAGCTAGTAACTTGATTACGGTTACTTTTGGCCACTCAAGCTGCTGGTAATACAGGTGTTTCCAACAAAATATTATCGATTTTCGAAGAATTATATGAAGCAGGTTTAATAAAACGAATTCCAAATATCGAAATGTGAAATCGCATTCGAGTAACATAAATCAGCAAGAAAAAATTATACAAGACGTAGAGTTAATATATATGGTAAAAATGATCTCTGGCAGATTGACTTGGTTAAAATGATACCGTATTCCAAAATAAAATAATGATTACAAATATATTTCATGTGTGATAGACTGTTTCACTAAATATGCTTGGGCGATAGCATTAAAATCCAAGACTGGCAAAGAAGTCACTAATACAATTTCTAAAATACTACTCAAACGGTCGCCAAAACTATTACACCTTGATAATGGTAAAGAATTTTATAATTCGGTATTCGGTAGGTTAACGGAGAAGCATAATATACACAAATATTTCACGTTTAGTGTTATGAAAGCATGTATTGTTGAACGTTTCAATCGTACATTAAAAGAAAAAATTTATAGTGAGTTTTCAGCGCAAGGTTCTCACGAGTGGGTTTCTATGCTACCTTCATTGATTAATGAGTACAATAGTTCGAAACATAGAACTATTGGAATGACACCTATGCAAGCTGATGCAAATCCAATGTCAGCAGAAATAAAACAACGTAAAATTATTAATGAAAAAATTAAATTTAACATTGGTGACAACGCTCGCATCAGTATATATGAAGCTATATTTACAAAAGGTTATTTACCAAGCTGGTCTACAGAAATATTTAAAATTACTAAAATAAATAAAACATCTCTTACTACGTATCAGCTATAAGATTATACAGGGAAACCGATTGCAGGTTGTTTCTACTCTGAAGAAATTCACAAGACCAATCTCCCTAATGACTATTTAATTGAAAAAATTATTTGTAGGAAGGTGAAGTAAATGTTTGTAAAATGGCTTGGATTTGATAATACACACAATAGTTGGGTAAATACAACTGACATTAGAAAATAGTGTCAGTTGAGCTACAGACATAAATGTGTTTGGAAGTTCTCAGGTTGGTGAAACCAAAAAATTTGTTTCAAATATCGAATAGACCATCAAATCATATTCGTCCAAGTTGGAAAAATTTGAACATTTACTTGAAGAAAATCAAAATTCTATTCAATTGCAGAAGAACAAACAGAAACCATACAATTGACGTGTGTAGATATAACAGTCTTTGAAAAAAATTGAAATATCAATACAATATACCAGAGAAGATACAATAGAATTAAAAAAAATAATTCCTGCTATACTGTCATTTCAATACTATTGAAACATATTTTAAAGCCAAAGCATAATGTCTACTACCATCATTGACATTCAATGTGTTCTTGGGACGAATAATAAATACATGATTAAAGAGATGTCTTATTGTAGATACAGAAACATGGGCAACTCAACTTTGGATTTTTAAAAATTCAAAATCTATGCAGGACAACAAAAGTCGAAAAACTAATAAATGGTTGGAGCATAATTATCATCAACTATCTATAGACTATGGAGATATTGAGTATGAAGAAGTCGGAAGAATATTAAATTCATTAAAATTCAATTGCATATATATCAAAGACGAATAGAAAAAACAAATTATAATGGAGTACATACCACACATTGCACTAATAAACATTGAAGACATGGGATGCCCTCGATTGGGTCAAATATGTGATGAAGAAACTTTACCATGCTGTATTTTTCATATGGAATTCAATCCTAAACAATGAACATTTTATAAAGTAGTTGGCATAAGAAAATGGTTTATAAATAGCTCTTGAAATTGTATACATGTTTCTTTTAAAATAAATATTATTTTTTTTTAAGACTGATGTTTTTTTTATCCTATCCTTAACATTTATAAAATAAATATCTATAAAGATATTTTACAAAATAAAACAGTTTAATACTACAGAAAAAAAATACAAAATAAGGTAATTTATTATCTTTAATAATATTTTACAAAAAGTTTACAAAGTAAAAATATTTTAATATGATAAAAACTATCTGTTCAATAAAGTTTCCAGAAGTTTCATTAAATTGACTTCTTCTTGTTCAAGTGTATCAGCTTCCCTATAAAATTTAAAAATATTTTAAGTAAAATACTTTAAATAGGTATATAATTATATAAGACTCACTTTAAAGAGTAGTGATCCTGAGCTAGGGTATGTACTTTATTTTCAAGTATAACTCTCTTATCATCAAAATTATTATACGTTATTTTGTTTGATTTGATAGTTCTCAATTGGTGTTTGAAAGAGCAGATGGAGACATTATTTGTCTTCACCTCCAAGCTAGCATCACTAAACAGACAACGTCGAAGATCCTCGAATGTCATGTGGTTAAGAACCACATGCCCACGTATTCCTTTAGCCTTGATTTTTTCTTTACCCTCAATTTTGTATGTAATTGACTTAACTCTAAGCGCACAAAATTCAGTAATTGTCTGACTCTTTGTTTCGTCTGCAAATAGCCCAGGAATCTTCTTTCTTTCAGTAATGTAACATGGGTGGTCTTTTGGTAAATCTGAAGTAACCATCTGGTCAAGCAAGTTGGGATTATTCTCCAAGTCATTGAAAAATCATCGGTTTGAATATAGTATACGAGTGAATCTAAAATAGTGTAATTTATTATATTAAAAAGATCTCAACCTAAACTGTATGATTTTGTGTATTAGTTAACATGAAAATGTGTTCCCTAAACGAGCACGTTAAATACTGGAAATATGAATCACTATGAATTATAGAATAATACAAAACAAAAATTATTTCAGAAATATTTGAACAGTTTGATAATAAAACATAGCTGCTAATTAATAAGATAGTGGTTAGTAAATATCATTGTTACAATGGTTGTTTTTATGATAATACTGATATCAATATACAAATCGATATGATGATAAGAACATTGTAATATAAATTCAGAAACAGTTTTCTTTTTAATAAAAATGACTACATTATTGTGAAATATTTATAAGTTTACCTGTATCTGTGTACATGAGCTCAAGTTTATCACCGTAATGTTTTTGCATGACGTTATAATGGTATGAATACATTGTAAATATACTGAGGTCCAAGACATCAAAACTTTTGAAAGAAATAATATTAAAACTAAAATTTTAGTCAAATATTTAAAGTATATTTACCTATTTAAATAGGCTTGCAAAAATCAATGATTTTTTTTCCAAAGAAATCGCGTTCAGATTTTCATTGTACGAAGTACAATGTTTGAATGTTAATCGATTTATTAGTTTTAAACGTTTATTACTTGACACCAGCTCCATTTTTTATTTTCTTTATCATACTTTCCATTGTTTTCCCTATAACTTTATTGAAAATGTCAGTAAAAATAAATTTTAAACAATAATATATTTATATACCAAAAACAGCATTATTTAAAAGTTTAAAGAAATCTTTTTCAATGTTGTTGACTGCATTTTTTCTCATGACTTTGTTTAACATTATGTACGAGGCTAACCAGGGTGACTGATCAAACTGGATTACTCTATGAACCTATAATAAAAATAATCATGTTATAAATGAATAATAAAATAACAAATATTTGCTTTTTTAACTTTGAGACTGTTGGCTACAGGTTGCGGTAATGGATCATATAATTTTTCTTTGATTCTAATGTGTTATGATTTTACACAACAATAAAAGAAATAACGCGAAAAAAAATAAATTAATAAATAGTTATATTTTATTATTACTACGACTAATGACAATGTATTGGTTCAGACGTAACTAAAAGACTGCCTGGTCTGACCTCCCGTATAGTGTGTTGGACGACGATGCTCCGCGTCACAATCAAAATCCTATATCAGCGGATTCCACGGTCTCGTCGTATAACACACTATTCCTGATGTTCTTAAAAATATAATGTAAAAATTATATCATTATAATATTGTGATTCAGGGTTTAATTATACATTAATACATTAATAACAATACAACAATTGATTTAACAATATTGTTCGTAAAACCCTTAGACTAAATGAAACACAGGGGTCTTATGATCACCGAGTTTCACCCAATCCTAAGTATCTGTGAAGTTCCGAAATTTTCTGAGGAGGTCAGTTCCATTACAGTAAGAGAGAAAAAGACAAAAAAAAAAAAAATTATACAAATTAAATAAGATTACTGAATACAATTAAATTTTATACCTGAATTTCATCCTGACTACCACTTGATTTACTATCTGGTATCTCAGGGTTGTATAATTTAATACGATTAATTCTTAATTTATAAATTATTATGCTAATTGACAAAGCAAAAAATATAGAAAATACATAAATAATTATTACATAAAATTCAATTCTTAATATTAATAGAGGTTCTGAGTCAACGTGTGAGAGTTTACTACTGTCAGATGATATTTTTACTAAATGGTTAAAATCTTTAATAAGAATGTTGTTCGTAATGTTCTGGGGTAAAATATTCTTAACAGATTTTTCTAAAAGTTTTAATAAGTTATTTTTATTATTTTCTGGTATAATATCAAACTGGGTATTCTTAACCGGTCGATTGGTTGTGAATAGTATAGAATTTCCTATATGGATTTTACATAGGGGAGATAAGGTCAGTTTTCCTACACCTGCAATCTCAATTTTAGATGATTGTGAAGAATTTTGATAGATTATGGTTCCTATCTCAGGTTGACTATAATATATCCAAGAATTAGTTTGGTGCAATTTATGCCAGATAGGCGAGTTTAAGGATACGAATTTGATCTTGCAATTGTTTGGGCTAGATTTGTGATATGTGATTAGTGAGATAACACATAATTCGGATCCTGCACTGTGGTGGATTTGTTGAACGTCCTTACAGATTATGTAGGGAGTTGCTTGTTTACATTTTTCCCATTGCTCTAGTCTTAACGTTAGGAAATGTTCGTTGTCTCTGTTAAATCCTGCATAGTCTGTCTCTGGATCAATTAGTATCATGGTATTTGCATTGTGTTGTATCGGTAATGGTATCGGGTGATACATGGTATACTTATCGCTGGAAATTAAAGGAATTTCCATAATGTATATTATATAATTATCTTTATGGATTATGGTGATTTCGGATATTTTGTAAAACTCTATTAGAGTTTCAGTGTTAACTTCCCATGGAAGAGCATTTTCGATGGGTACGTCCATTTTTATTTCTAGCAATTCTCTGTATAGTTTCTGTGGGGTAAACATACTAGTATGTATTTTTCCATCTAATGCTGCATTTAATACGGCTACAAGATTCTGGGTTTCATATGCATACTTGTTCAATAGTACTTCAAATATAAGAACTTGTTCTTATATTCTGGTTTTAAATTCTAGTTTATTAAGATTTTTAATACTATTATTTGTTTGTTGTAAGAATCGAAGGTTTTCCTCTAGATTTTGTTGTTGTTTTTCAATCTGCTGTATAGTGTGGTTTGTTTCTGTTTGTGTTATCCTTGTTTTCTCTGATATTAAATTTAGGTTGCTAGCTTTGGTTCTATTTAACTCTATTATTTTGTTGATTATGAATTCGATGTCTATTTTTGAACACATACCATGTAGAACGTTGGCCACGCGTCTAAAGGCATCTCCCAATCCTCGGCGAATTCTGTTGTCCTCTGTCCATTTATAACCAATGGCTAACATCAAACTATGATGGTTTGCGTCAATTTTATTTAAGTAGGGTAAGGTTGCTCGAGAAAACTGTTGTATGAATAGCTCACATGTGTTAGAGATTTCCACACTTCCAAAATTTTCTGTCATTTTCTTACAGATGTCTGTAGTTGCTTCGTAGTATTTCATTATCATAGCGTATTTCGAAATTAATGTATCGAGGTCGAGGTATGTTACTAAATTCCAGCTGAGATGCGATAATCTAACATCTCCATGTGACTCAAAATACACTCCTTGATTTTTCTTAAAGGATGTTACATTGAATATTTGTATGCAGGGTCTGTCGGAATTGATCGTTTCGAGTTTCTTGATTGAAGTTTCCGTAGGTTGTAGAATGATCATGCTGATTCTGAAACATTTTTTTATTCTCTTTCATGAAATTTCTTAAATAGGTTTTTATGCAATTTGACGGGTTTATTCTTTTTTTAGTATTGTGATATTAGGAGAGTCTGATTGAGATTCTATAACAGTATAGGGTCCTAGCCATTTCGGTGCCAGTTTCCCTTTGTTTTGCTTTTCTTGCATCATAACTTTGTCACCAGGCTTTAGGTTCAGGGATTTTAGTGTTTGGTTGTAACGATTCTTTGATTCAACCTTGCTAGTTTGTAGTTGTGCCTTGGCTAGTTGATGAGCTTCTTGCATGTTTTTCTTTAATTCGTGACAATAATCATTGTAATTATATTGAGGTTCTGGTGTTCTAGTAAATGAGTTTAGAACCGTGAGTTTGTTTCCATATATTAGTTCGTAAGGTTGGAAATTCGTAGCAGAATGGACTGTCGAATTATGGCAAAATATAGCAAAAGGAACATGCGTGTCCCAATTTTGAGGATTTTTATTTGCAAAGCTACGCAGGTATTCATTTAAGGTTCTGTGACTCCTCTCTAATGAGCCATTGCTCTGTGGTCGATATGGACTAGTAGAAGTCTGTTTAATTTTCAGCTGATTACATACTTCTTTTAAAACTTTACTTAGGAATTCAGTTCCATAATCGGTGACGAGTGTCTGTGGAAGTTCATGCAGACATACGAATTGAGTAACGAAGTAATGTACCACGGTATTTGCTTCGTGATTGTATATGGGGACTGCCCATGCAAATTTTGTCAAATCATCTTGTAATGTTAGGATAAATACATTTCCGCTAGTTGATTTAGGTAATGGACCAACAATGTCCATGAATATTTTTTCAAAAGGTCGGGATGCAGTGGTTGTAACCACCATGGGTTCTTCTATTGTTCGGTTAGTTATCTTGCTAAGTTGACAAACTATACACGATAGGATGTAATCTTTGATCATTCTTCTCATTCCTTTCCACTGATATTGTTGAGATATTCGTTGATAACTACGGGTAATGCCTTGGTGTCCACCCAAAGGATTTTCGTGGAATTCTTTCAGAATTTGTAGTTGTTCCTCTTGGGTCGGCTCCTCTTTTATTATCACCTTTATAGTAATAGAAGTGTTCCGGAATATATAACATAACAGGGAACGAATGGTTTCCCACTTCAATCCTTCTTGACCGCACTCTAAACGAGGGCATGCCAGATGTGTGATTTGTCGTTCTGTGCATGTTTTCTTGAGGTTGATGAGACTTTGAAATATGTTTTGGTAAGTAGGCTTTTGCCAGTAATGTTCTTTTGTGATAAGATAAAATATTGATATATTTTCTGTATTTAATGAGGCGATTTACGTAATGGATTTGTTTAGATTACGTAGTCGGGAGGTATTCTCATATTTTCTTCGCATAACTAACGCTAATCCTTGTGTCATCTTAAAATCTGCCGATACACATACTACTAGAGATGCATTCAATTCTTCATCCAAAATATTTCCTGTGATTTCGAGAACATTCGGCGTAGATTTTTTTTGACTTGGTTCAGCTGTTAAGAATCTTTTATACTCATCTGTTTCTTGTAAATGTGAAGGCTCTGAATATTCTAGAATTTCTGGTAGAGTTTCTGAAAATGGTTGGGGATTTTTCGAAGTTATTATTTGATTTTCGGTTTCTTGAATAGAGTTAGTTGAGTCAGTGTTTTGTTGTTACCTAGTGACAACTTTATGAATTCGACTAAAAGCATCAGCATTAGTATTACTTGCTCCCGGTTTGTATTGGATTGTGTATTGATATTCCTCCAGCTTCAGTCGCCAACGCGTGAGCCTAGAGCCAGGATCCTTTAGAATGAAGAGCCATACTAGTGCGCGATGATCCGTTATAATGTTAAATTTTTGTCCGAAAAGATATGGTCGAAATACCTTTATACTCCATACTATACTTGAAAGTTCTTTTTCAGTGGTGTTATAATTTATTTCAGCTTTATTTAGGGTTCTCGATGCGTATGCTATTGGTAAATCTTTACTTATTTGTCCTTGAGAAAGTACACAGTTTATAGCATAGTTACTGGCGTCGCAAGTGAGGTTAAAAGGTTTTGTAAAGTCTGGGTACTGAAGTATCAGAGATTGGGTTAAACAATTTTTTAATGTTTCAAACGATTGTTGGCACAAATCACTCCACCTATACGGGACATCCTTTTTGAGTAATGATGTTAAAGGCTTTGCGATTTAGCCATAATTTTGGATGAATCGTCGATAATATCCGGACAACCCAAGGAAAGATTTGATCTCCTTAACGTTTTGTGGAACCGGAAAGTTCTGAATGCATTCCACCTTTTGAGGATCTGGTTTTACACCTTGGTCTTTAATTCGATGTCCTAAATACGTTACTTCTTTTCTAAGAAATTCGCATTTAAAAGGTTGAAGTGTTAAATTGTATTGTCTAAGCCTATCTAAAATATCGACGAGTTTCTGTGAATGGTCGGAGAGATCTTTAGCATACACTATTATGTCGTCAAGGTATACAAAGGCTTTTAATCCGTTTAATCCTATGAGTACCTTGTTCATCAAACGTTGGAAGGTTCCGGGGGCACCTTTCAGTCCGAAAGGCATGCGTGAAAATTCGTAATGACCTTTGTCGGTTGAAAAGGCTGTCTTCTCACGATCAGTAGGATTCATTGGGATCTGATGATAACCCTGAGCCAAATCGAGGGTTGTATAGTACTTTGATTTTCCCAGCTGATCCAATATGTCAGTTATATTTGGTAGTGGGAAAGCGTCTCCCACTGTTACTTGATTCAATTTCCGGAAATCTACGCAGACTCGGTACTTAACTTCTCCGTTTATGTCTGGTTTTTTGGGTACGACTAGGAGAGGGGCATTCCACGGTGAATCACTGGGAGTGATCACGCCGTCCCTTTCTAGTGTCTCCATCTGGTCAGTTATTTCCTGCCGATGTCGTTGTGGCAAACGATACGGTTTCTCATTTATTGGTTGCACCGCTTCTGAGGTCCTGATTTCGTGTGCAATCGCCGTAGTTGCCCTAATTTAGTCACCTTCTAAAAAGAATATGTCTGAGTAGTCGTTGCAGATAGACAGTAAGGCAGATTTCTCCTCTACATTAAGATAATCTGTCCGAAGGGCCTCGTGTAATCGGGCTATTCTGTTACATCCTTTATGAGTTTCTGATTGTTCTTGAATTTGTATTGTATGAACGTAAGCTTCGTTATATTCTTCGTGAATTAAATGTTCTAGATTAGGGATTCGGATGTTAATAGGATTTTCTGTCGGATTTATTAAGGACATAAAAACGGATTTATTCCTTACGGCGGTGATGCAGTTTCCACATATAACGGTCTCTGCTAATTGTTGATTGTTAATCAGTATTTGCATATCTTCTGCTGTGTCTGGTGCCTGAACTGCTACAATAGTTTCTGTACGTGGTTGCAGTGTAATGTTTGAGCGATCCATGAGTGTTAACTCATTGGTCTGGTAATTTACAATCGCTCCTTGTCCTACGATGAAAAGTTTTTCTAGTATACCTTCATGTGGCACTGGAAATGATGGTTGGACCAACGTGGAATTCAACAATTCGTTTGTCACCTCCAACTTGAATCTCAAGATTTGTAGACCCTAAGGTATGAATACAATGTTCTGTGATCCCTTTTAGTTGGTAAATGGTATTATCAAATACCATTACGTTATCTTTAAGAGTTGTAAGCTTAATTAGATTTAAATCACTACCAGAATCGAGCAGAAATTGGATAGATTTTTTTTTAATCTGGGAGCTTTGATATTTAATGTGATTGTCTTCGAGTTTTTGTTTAATGGTAGTCATAGCGACGAATTTTGGAAAGAGACTATGGCTGTTTTTATACTGCTTGCCGGACGTCCGCCGTTAATATCCGACTGCGATTGGTTTTCCTGATTTTTGGATGAATTTTCTGAAATTTCTATTCCCTTTTTGGAGTTCACATATTTTAATTTCCGACACACTTCCTTCGTGTGTTCGGAATTCTTGCAGTATCTACAAGTGATAGTGTTAACGGTGGCCTTTGGTGAATGATTTGCTAAATTTCCACCGTTTGAAGTACTTTGTTGTGATGGGCAATCCCGTGCCCAATGCCCCATTTTCCCACAGTAGAAACATGCTGTACTTGGTTTTTTGTTCGGAGTTTTACTTCTTTGCTGCTTGTTGGGTACTTCATAAAACCGTTTGGATTCCTCAAGAGATTTTCTTACTCTTTCTTCTTCGCGGGCTGCCTGTATGGCCTTGTCCAAGGTAGAAGAATTTCGTGCTTTGATAAAGTCCTTTAGATTTTCAAGTCCTTCAATGAATACTTGGATGGTTTGTGCTTTTAAACTATTCTCTAAAGCTGTAGCGGCTTCTAATGTTTTTCCACGGGTTTCTTGCTCTAAGATGATTATCTGCAAGGATTCTATTCTTGAAGAGTAGGAAGCTACGTCTTCATTTGTTCTTTGTTTACTTGAGTGCAGCTCTAGATATAAATGTGTTGTCGTACGTTTAGGCTCCAGTGAGTTTTTTCACGTCTCCTTGAGCTCGTTCCAACTATTAATGGTCCAAAATTTTATTGCTGCTCGAGCTTTATTTGTCAGCCTTATCATGATTCCTTGATGACATGATCGCAAATTTGCATTATTCGAGGAAGACTTCAAGGTCTTTTTGATTGATACCACTGAATGTTGAGGTCAAAAGTTTAAGTGTTGCTTCTAATCCAATGGTGTCCACCATTCTGTCTGAAATGGATAAAGGTTCTGAATTTTGTGGTGCATTTTGAATATTTCCACTCGACGAACTTCCTGTTATTTTACTAGGTTCTAATAAGATTTGGTTCTCTCCCATGTTAAGCTCTATTGTTTGGTTTAATATATTTTCATTTTTTATGTTATCAGTTAGAGTTAGTGTTCTATCTACTTCAACTAAAGTTTGGCTAATTTTTATTAATAAAGATTCGTTGTTATCAACTAATTGATTGGCTTGACCTACTAAAGTCTCTGAGGATAAAAGGTCTATAGGTCGCTCAGAATTTGGATTATCTGGGTTAGCAAATCTGACAGTTAGACTAACACGTGGTGTGGGGACCGGGTTATAGTTACTGGATTCAGTAGTATCCTCCTCGTTATCGCTCATTTACCACTTAATATAATATAATCAGAAGGGTAAAAACAATTTTGATTTGGAAATTGAGAATAATAAAAAAACAATAATAATAAAAATAGAAAAGCAATAATTGAAAGTAATTAAAAAAAATGAACATTGAAATTATTTGTCAATTACTCACAATACCAAATACGCAGTTGAACTGGTCATAATGTTCTGTGTTGAATGTTTTGAATTAAACTGGTCGGTCTGGACTGCTGTTGTTGGTATCAGTTGCCTGCAATGTTTTGTCAACAATGAATCTCCGCTTCGACTGCTCTTGTTGGAATGACGTTCGCATGCCCCGAAACAGCTGGCGCGGGAACCACTACGAATAGTGGGTTTCGTTTTCTTCACGTCGCTGATAACTCCGATTTAGTGTACACCCGTGATGTGTGGATAATGTTTATTACAATCAATGATAATTATAAATAAAACTTTATCAGAGTAATAATATTGTTGATGTTGATAAGATTGTTGTTGATAAGATATCTTTTGATATGTTATCACTGATATTAATATTAACTATCAATGTCCACTATCGGTGTCTACTATCGATTTTTTATTTCACCAGTCGCCAGTTCGGGAGGCGCTCTGTAGGCTTCAACCAAACGTTTTTTTTTTCTCTTGACGATAGATGAGATTCTGGTAGATTGTCTGCGATTTTCTTGAATTTTTGTGGATAGTCTGAAGTTTATGTTGAGTCTTGGCGAAAACAAATCACGTCTGTACACTACTTAATACACGGTATTTAATAATACGATCATTAATTCGCCGATTTACGTAACTATTATTTTTTTTAAAAAAACGTAGAACTGGAATACTTCCGTATCTCACCGCTGCCACCAAAAAATGTTATGATTTTACACAACAATAAAAGAAATAACGCAAGCAAAAAAATAAATTAATAAAAGTTATATTTTATTATTACTACGACTAATGACAATGTATCGGTTCAGACGTAACTAAAAGACTGCCTGGTCTGACCTCCCGTATAGTGTGTTGGACGACGACACTCCGCGTCACAATCAAAATCCTGTGTCAGCTGATTCCACGGTCTCGTCGTCGTATAACACACTATTCCTGATTTTCTTAAAAATATCATGTAAAAATTATATTATTATAATATTGTAATTCAGAGGTTCGTAACAAATGTCACTATAAGTTTTTTAACTTTTGAACTTGGTGGAATACTGTTTTGTGGCAGGAAAGGTAAGTCATTGTATTGATCGTGGAGCTCGCTAGGGTATGATATATCAACCTCATATATCCGTCCAATAAGTGACATCTCATCTAAATCATTCAACCCTTCTAGTTTGGGTTTGGCCCATTTAAATCCTCCACAGGGCATATATTTTAACATA
>JACXSJ010004338.1:0-14059 GCA_014851325.1 Pentalonia nigronervosa
TAACAAATGTACGATACAACTGATACAACATATAAATTAAATTAAAATATAGTATATTATACCAAAATAATCCATATATGTGATCAAAATTATTATTTATAATAGATATAAATAATAATAGAAACCATTTCCTTAACAATTCCAGATAGTACAGATTAATAATAAAGTATAGTTATACTACGCCGCGCGCCGCGGCCGCATGGGTATTTTTAAATATGTATTAGTTATTATTATATTATAATATTAGTGAATAGTAGATTAATAGATAAGAATGATTACTGCCTACTGGTTCAGTGATCGAAATTCGAATAGCTATACCAACTACTATAAAGTAAGTATAAACTAGTTATTATAAAAATAGTAATTACTAATAAGTAACTACTAACTACTAATTTTTCATTCGATTATTTTTGACCGAGCAATTCGATTATTTTTCTAATAATCAAGTAATCGATTATTTTCTAATAATCGAGTACTCGATTATTTTCTCTCGATTGTTCCCATCACTAATAAACATTATTAATTGAAAAAAAGTGTTTCGGTGAATGACTATGTTAATACTTTTACATATTACTCAAGCTGTAATCCAACTATTAACTTAAAATTTATATCAGTATCATTTGCATAGTATACTGATAAACCCGTATAAATTTCAAGTCGATCAGTTTATTAGTTTAGACTATAAAGAGTTCGGACCATTTTTCGTAAAATAACAAGTTATTGGCCGTCTCGTGTAATATAGTGCTGTTGTCACAAATCATGAACTTTTATTTTTACTCAACTCTGTGGCGTTGGATATATTACCTTTTTTTTTTTTTTTTTTATTATTATAGCTTCAAGTTACAACTAATATAGCTCAACAATTATGTAATAGAAAAGTACAATTTAAAAATAAAGTATTATAAAATTACGACATTTAAAACATAGAATCTATATAATAAAGCCAGCATCCAAGATAAACTTAATAATACATTTAATAGTGAAGATGCAATTATTATTGAGAATGGAATGGAGATTGAAAGGACAATTGAGAGATCTAAGAGAATTAACTAAGTCTAGACGTTCAATTATCAGAGCATGGCAATCGAATAATATATGAGATAGATCGCAGATACACTCATCGAGATGCAGTGTACAGAAAGGGGAGTCCTTTAAACCTAGTTTGAACGAATGACTGGGTAATAGGGAATGTCCTATGCGTAATCTGTTAAATTGCGTAATATGTGATCTGTGCAAATATAATTTGCTGAACCAAATATTGTTAGGAATATTGGGTGTAATGTTTCTATACCTCGAGGCAAAGTTAGCAGGTAGATTGTTCCACTATGAACACCATATATTGAATATATAGCGTTTAAAGAAGGAGAAAAGTCAGAGTGCGGAAGTAGAGTTAGAGATGGGAGGATAATGTTAGACATGGATTTAGCAAGATTGTCGACAAACTCATTGCCATGCAAGCCAGTATGACCGGGGATCCATAGGAAGTGTATTGTGTAGTTTAAAGTATTAAGATTGAAAATAAGTGATTTAATACGTAAAACAAGTGGGGATAGCTGAGTGTAGAGGGTTGGAAATTAGGGCTTGAAGACATGACATAGAGTCGGAAGCTATTAGATATTTGTTTGGGGCAAAATTAAAAATGAGTGTTAAGGCATCGATGATAGCGTAGCACTCGGCTGTGAAAGAGGAAGACGAAGATGGGAGATTACTTGAAAAAGAGACGTGTAACTCTGGAATATAAAATGCATAGCCGGCAGAAAGAGGAGAGACAGAACCGTCAGTATAAACAACGATACAATTGGGGAAGTTAACAATAAGATGATTCAAAACAGCTACGTTTACCATGGGGTGTGACATTTTTTTTAAGTCATTAGAGGACAAATCAGAAAATAGATTACCCAAATGAACAGGAGGAGAATGAAGAAGAGAATCGTAGGATTGTTCGTAAATTGGGAGTTTATCTGTGCTCATGACGTAATGGTGAAAAACAGATAATACATTTGCAATGTCGGACAAGACAGGCATAGTTTTAGGGACGTAGTGCCAATTGAGGTATAATGAGTAAAAAGTATCAAAAATGCGATGATCGGTATGGGATAAAGATTTCAGAAGAAATTTACTCGCAACCTGTACCTGATATTGAATGGAGGGCATAAAGTCTCTACTTCAATAGCTGGACCAGGAGTGGACCTAACGTATCCCATAATGTACTTAAGACAAGAAGTTTGGTGTTTATTAATTTTTTCCCAGATAGTATAGGAAGAGGAACCATAAAGGAAACATCCATAATCGAGTTTGGAGCGAATTATTGAAAGATAAATAGAAAGAAGACTAGAAGGATGTGAACCCCACCAAGTGCCAGTAACCGTTCCGAGGAAATTAGACCATCGAGAGACGAATGCTGTAAGCGAATTTATGTGTGGAAGCCAACGAAGTTTGGAGTCCAGAGTGATGCCTAAGTAAGTGACGTTTGGAACTACTGGTATGATAATGTTGTCGATAAGTATATTGGGGTGATTTAAATACCTACGCCGGGTGAATATGACAGATTTAGATTTTTCGGGAGCAATTTTAAAAGAAACTTTGATAAGGATTTCACTTAGATCTTTGAGGGCAAGGTTAAGGTTTTCGATAGCCAGAAAAAGGTGTTTGTTTGAAGTAAAAATAACCAGATCGTCCGCATAAATTAGACATTGATGACCGAGCGATGAGAGATGTTTTGCTACGATACCCATATAAACGTTAAAAAGTATGGGGCAGAGGCAATTGCCCTGCGGATATTAGTAGCACCGAAGGGAGAAGAAAAAAAATAGATTCCTATGCTTGAAGAGGGAAGATAAAACGTTGCAAAATAAAGTAGGAACTTGTAATGAAAGAAGATGAGAAATAAGTGTAGAAATGTTAACAGAATCGAATGCGCCGCGAATATCGACGAAAGTGGCGACCAAAAATTCTTTGTTGTTGAATGAGTGATATATTTTCCCAATAAAAGTTGAAAGACATTCCAAGGTACCCATACCTCGCCTAAAAGCAAATAAATTGGCAGGGAGAATGGAGTTAGACTCCAGCCACCAGTCAAGTCTAGATTTTAGCATGAATTCGAAAATTTTGCATAAAGATGAGGAGAGAGATATAGGGCGAAATGAGTTTTTACTGTTAGGTTTGGGAATGGGGATTACACGATAGGAGGTCCAGGTGGATGGGACCTGTTGAGTTGCTAAAATATTATTGAGAATGGATAGAAGACAATCGATAGCGTTGACGGGTAAATGTTTCAGCATGATTGGGGAGATATTATCTAGAGCGGAGGCGGATGATTTACGCGAAGAAATAGCAATGTCAAGGTCGGTCATAGAAAAGTCATTTGTGAGGACATGGGGTGGAGAATGTTGGGAGTAATAATTCGGATAGATTTCTGAAATTGACGGGACATGACAAGGGGCGACTTTACAGCAGAAGTTGCCAAACAAATCATCGTTTTCAAAGTTATTACGAGGATTAATACAATTTTTGTATCTTTTGGCAGTGGTCCAGAGGTGTTGAATAGTATGAGAAGGTTTTAGGTTTGTACAAAAAGCTTTCCAATTTTTCCTCTTTTCGCTTTTGAGTAGACGGGTGGTGAGAGCATATGAGTTGCGATATTTAAGGAAGTCGGTCATGGACCCTGAACGTCGAATGTTCCTAAAAAGCAGTGTTCTATCTTTTACGGCTTTAGTACAGGAGGAATTCCACCATGGGGGGAGGGAGGGTACGAATTGTAGTTCGGTCTTTTTCTAGGGATTGAGGATTCTGCAGAATTTTTAATGATACTGGTGAGTGAAGAATAAGAAAGAATTGAAGGGTTATTATAGGTCAAAGAAGCAATTGAATTCTGGACTTGAAGAGAAAAAGATGACCAATTTGCTTTGTTGAAGTTGAAAGAGCTATGAATATTTACGACAGTATCGAGATTGACACTGCGTTTCGTAAAGTGAGACAGACGGTTGGTTTTGGCAGTTATTATAATGGGAATATGGTCGCTACCATGAGGATCACTTAGAGTGCGCCATGATAGGTACCAGGAGATATTAGGTGAGCAGAAAGATAAATCGATAGCTGAATCGGATGAACCAGGTCGTCCGACATGAGTAGAACTGCCATCATTCAAAATGCAAAGGTCTAATGAGCTTATCGTATTATAGATCAGGTTACCACGGCGGGAAGACAAGTCAGAACCCCAGGCAAGATGAAAAGCATTGAAGTCGCCGCAGAGGAGAGTATTTTGGGTAACAATTGTGAATAGGTCTTTCATCAGATTGACGGATATTGGAGCTACTGGGGAGATAGCAGGACCATACCTTTAGAGGGGAAGAGGAATCAGATAAAGCGACCTCGACGCCTAAGATATCTATTTTTAGATTGGTGAATCTATTTCTAGTGACATTATCAATGAGAATAAATTTGGATTTAAGGGATCTGTGAATGGCAATGGCTACGCCACCATAACCATCCGGGCGATCGGATCTGTAGATTTTGAACTGTGGAATGGAGAGGGAGCGTGTGGGTAGGAGCCAAGTTTCGGATAGAAGAGCAATAGAACATTTATGGTCATTAAGTAGGTTTTGTAGAGATGAAAGACGAGCATGGAGACTTCTCACATTCCACTGAATTATATTAATGTAGTTTAAAGAATTAATATTATTGAAATTCGGCACCATAATTTTTATTTTTATAAATTAAAACTTGAGGTGTCGCTAGGAACTGAGGTGTGGTAATATTTATGCAGTGAGATTATAGTATGGGGTATTGAGAAGAGAATATAGGGAAGATTCAATTAGGGACTGAAGAGGTATGGAGGAGAAAGGAGTAGATAACGAAGGAGAGTTAATAAGAGTTTCAGATAGTTTGTGGGAAAGCGTTTGGACCCATGATAGATCTACAGAGTTATTTACAGGAGAGGATTCTGTGTTAGGAAGTTTATTTAAGTAGTTACTATTAGGGGAGTAGGACTGGATTTCAAATTGTGAGTAATTATATTTTTTGTTAAAAGAGGGACGAGCTTTATGTTTTTGTATCCCGGAATTGAAAAAATGATGCTTATCGTATAAACTAGGGAAGCTGTCTTCGCGGAGAGTGGTGTTGGGTTTGAGAGTTTCGGAGATTGGAGGCTGGCTTCTTACAATTTCAGAAAAAGAATTAGCAGTAGAGTAGCATTTATTTTTATTAAAGACTAAGGCATCTTTGTAGGAAATGTTCTCAGTGGCCATGATTTTTTCAATGTCCTTTTGGGCTGACCATTCCTGACAGCTACGGTCTGTGGCGACGTGAAGAAGTTTGCAGTAGAGGTAGCTAGGATCTGTGACTTGGACGGTGGGACATTCAGAGATTGAATGCTTGGAAGCGCCGCAATGACTGCACCTGGGGTCACTGGGATAGAACTTTTGAGTGTGACCGTATCGAAGACACCGATTGCATTGAACGGGGGAGCGAATGCTGGGGTTGACGTCGAAAATCATGTTATAGATTGAAATGTGTTGAGGTAGTTTGGGGGACAGGAACTTGAGTTCAACGATGCGTGTTGGAACAATGTTGCCATCTTTTTTGACAGAAATGCGTTTGAAGCTTACGATGGGGAAGCAGGATTGGACTCCATCCAAAAAATCATCCTCCGGGACGTCGGAATCAAGTCTTATAATGCCAAAAGAGAAGATGAGATTTGAAGGAATACTAGCAGTGAAGCCACATTCCAACAAAACATCAGAAGTTAAACAAAGATTGGCGTTCGTTATCGAATAAAAGCTAATTTTGATTTTTTTTGAACCAGTAGATTTAATATTTGTTATACCGGTAAAATTAGTAGAGAAGAATTTGGCAGCCTTTATAGGATGCCAATTTCCCAAATTTTTTTCCAAATCTATGCATTCGACAAGAATCACGACGGGGCCGTTATAATCAGATGAGAAGGTCTGGTGAATACGTTGAGACATATTAATATCATTTGGTAAATCAGTGGTGTGTCTAGTAGTGGTTATTTGTGTATAGTTGACGTCAGGTAAAGAATTAGATGCGGAGTCATTAAGGTTATCAGTAGATAAACCGTTTTTAATGACCGCGTCGACCGAGGAACTGTTATCCGTAATATAATTGAAAGCCGATTTCGAAGTATTTAAAATTGGAGTATTATTAATTATCTGTTGAAGTCCAGGGGACGGAGGTGAAAGCAGACTGGATTTTGACTTACGTAAACTTTTTTTAGAGGTGACGGTGGTGAAACTTGAATCCGATGTACGATTAGTAGTCAAGGATGGCTTGATTTTATTTGGAGCATGTGATTTACCCGGGCGCAAATCGCCGCCCGAAGACGACGACATTTATAGGTAGTTACCCAAACGATTTGATATAGATAAATTACTACGATAACTGTGATGGAAAAACAACCGATCGCTACAACAGCTGAAACGCGACTATATATTACCTTAAATTAATAATTTTAAATATATCTATAAAATAAATACATATACGGCGTATAGCCGTATATGTATTTATACCGTCGGCATATGCCTATAAATATATCTTGGGTTGAGTAGAATGGCATAGCCTAAATATGCAGGCTACATTTTTTATTCCAATTTTGTGAGTACGTAAGTAGGTTTATAAATTGCTAATATTAGGCAATTTTTTCTCCTTAATTATAACTAATATCTGTTATTAATAAATTATCTACAAAAAAATTAAAATTGACCACGGATTATGCTTCCCCTTTCAACAAAGTCTATTCAGGCCTACAATACAATGTAGGTGATCGAATTGTCGAGTGTCGAAGTTCATTTTAGATTCTGAGTGGAAGAGAATGTATTGATTTTACGATGTATATTCTTTATTTAGTTTGTAGTACAGAAAAATATTTGATTTACAACTTTGAGAATGGTTTCTGTTAGTAAATTTCTAGTATTTTCAAAATAATAAGGAAAAACGAGTTTTTCTGTTATCATTTTCCGATTTTAGACAAATTTGATTTTGGTTTTTTGTTGCAATTGAAAAATGAATAATCGTAGATTTAAAATTATCATTAAATATTCATGTTAGTATTAACTAGACTTTATACAATTTTTAAATTGTTGGCTTTTATTTACTTTAATTTTATTATTTTATTTTTATGAATGACAAAATGTATTTATTTGAATACAATAGTTTGTAAATGTAATATAAAGATTCCTCATAAATTTGTATTGCTGGAAATTAAAAAAAAAGTTGAACGTAAAGTCAAATACATTTTTTAAGAAGTTTAAATTTAGACACATTAGATATCGAGAGGTAAAAATGTATACTATAACCTTACTCTGTGATCTAACTCTACTGAGTGATGAGTACTGACCCAGAATATGGAGTAATCGTATTAGTACTATCGTTCCACCGGGCATCTCAAAAATATCAAGTAGGTGGGTGACCATCCTGATCTCACGACAAACTACGACGACCACAATACTGTATAAATATAATATGTGGTACTGTCGTAGGACACGAAATAAATACCATTTTTTTTTTATTAACTACTAAGGTAATTTGGTATAGGATAATCACAGTCATGTTGATACGCTAAATCATGGAAAAAGGTCTGCTGCTTTTCATTGGTGTCTGATATTGTGCTAATATTATATTATTACTATATTTATTAAAATACAGGCTGTTCAAAAGATGGAGTTTTCCCCACTCTACTATGCGCGTAATTCAACGAAATTCAGTTTATGCCGTTCATACTATAGCTATGCTATTTATTATGTCATGAAACCATTATTTTGTTAATTATTATAATCATGATGTTATCGACTATTCCACTATCGTATGTGACAACGAGTTTAACTTGACGATTGTTGATAATATATATTCCTTCATCTCCAGAGACGGGGACATGAGTCGTATACTGTGCTACTGCGTAATGCGTAGGCTGCGGGATAACAGCCGATTTAATGTGTCGTCGTTTTAATTGTAAATTATAATAATTGTTTCATTAATCGTTCATTTAAATTTTAAATACTTATTGTACAATAAACTCGATGGAAATTCTTGGCATAAAGTGATTTAAAATGAATTATACTGTAATCGTTCTATAGTTTCTACATAAATTCAGCCGCAATTGTTTTGTGATACATATTCTTAAAATCAAAAATGGGAGGCAAAGGATCAAAACATGACCGTGTTATAGATCCATTAACCTTCGACGAAAATGATGCTATTGATAAATTGATGGACTATAAAGACATTATTACTTTGGACGAATTGTTATATAGATGGAATTCATACTTAACTCACAACATGAACAGTCATATTAAACAATTGTTTGCAACCAACAAGCCATGTCGACAGCGAGTGGTGCATGTCTACCGATGTTTATCAACCTGCGAAATGTATCATGAATCTTACTTAAAAATAATGTCAATTGTACTTGCGAAATCAAATATTGAACGATATACAATTGATCTTTTGGAAACAATTAATCTTTGTTTAAAGGGTACTGACGAGTATGCCTACTGGATTAAAACTGGAGCTAAAGCACATACTATTGTTCAACTTTCATCTCAATTATCTAAAGATGGTATGACGGGTGATATTGCTGCATGGCTACGAGGCAATACCCTTCTCGGACTAATGCATAGAGCTCTGATTACTACACTTTACTCAGTGCCACGTAAACTGGATTTACTTCCAGCTATAAGTATAAATCAAAAATACATACAGTCATTTAAAACCATTTTAGATCTTGGATGGATAATGTTTATAAAAAACAGTTTACCAGCCGACTGTCAAGAAAGTTGGAGATT
Organism: Pentalonia nigronervosa; assembly: GCA_014851325.1. Taxonomy (NCBI): domain Eukaryota; kingdom Metazoa; phylum Arthropoda; class Insecta; order Hemiptera; family Aphididae; genus Pentalonia; species Pentalonia nigronervosa. The sequence continues at coordinate 8,799 of JACXSJ010004338.1, forward strand.
ATTGTTTTCAACAACTTCTCATGGTGAGAGCTTTCAATCTCTATGTGCTGCCATAATTGACCAAGGAAATACAATTTTAATTATAAAAGATAATTCTGGTAATATCTTTGGAGGATATGCTTCACAATCATGGCTGTTAAAACCTAAATTTTATGGAGATTCCAGTTGTTTTGTTTTCTCTTTATATCCAAATTTGAATATATGTGTTTCTTCTGGATATAATAATAATTTTATGTACATGAACAGTGGTCAGCATACACTACCAAATGGAATAGGAATGGGAGGACAATTTGGCTATTGGGGATTGTGGATAGATTCAGAGTATGGCATTGGCAAAAGTAGTGATTCGTGTTCAACATTTAATGATTATTCAATGTTATCAGCTAACAAAGATTTCACGATTGATTCATTAGAAATATGGTGTGTTAAAGAAAAACCAAAACTAGATGAAGAGGAAGAAAGAAAACCTTCGTCAGACAGAGATGATTGGGATATGAATCTATTGGACATGGCTGGACGTACAAAATACTCTGATGGATTAAGAGATGAAGATGAAATTAAATGAGTACCAATGACCAATGTCCAATTATGTTATTAGTTTAACTTGACTCAAATGATAACAGATTTTTAGTTTAATAAATCGCATCTTTGCTTTGTCATAAATCATAATAAATATCTGATGTTTGTTTTATTTATTTTAATTGAGCAAGTTATGTTTATTTAATAATTTTAAACCATAAATACATATTTCTAAAATAACATTAAAAAAGTCTGATTTTTTTTTTTTAATTTAAAAATAATAAAAGCTTATTAAAATATTTAGTTTGTTTATGTGTATATTATTTCCTAGTAGAAAAGATTAATAGACCACGAACAAAACATTTTTAAGAAAACTAACCTAACCTAAATATCATTTGGTAGGGATGTTTTTGAAAGATACTAAGATATATTTTTTTTGTGCTTTTTTCTAATAAATTATGGCACAAATATAAGCCTAAATTATAGAAGATAAATTATATATCATACAATCATTAAGATTAATTATTTTGATGAATTATAGTTAATCACAAGTAAAACAAATAAATTTCTACATGCCTAAAACATTTTTAACTACGTCTTATTACCAAGATTATAGCTAAGCACTAGCAAGAGGGTTTTTGTCAGGAGTGCAATATTGCCATTAGGCACAATTGGGAACATTTAAAAATAGTTGAAAATTTTGATAATAAAAATAAAATTAAGTGTTTTAAAGTTTATAAATGTAAGTACATGAATGATTAAATTATATAGAGGCGCAAAATATAACAAACATATATATAAAATAATATATGTATATAAAATATATACATATATATACAAACAAATAATAACAAATCAATAACTTCTAACCAATAACTCAATTTTATCCAGTTTACATAGAAGATTTGAAATTTTTAAAACTTTTAAAGGATATCATTTTATCAGGAATTGTATCCAATTTTTAATTTTTTAACGGGGAACTCTAAGTTAGCCATTTAATGACAAAATACTAGGTTTATGACTAGCACTCGACTGCTTATGTATGATAATGACATAGTCGGAATTCTTCTTGGAAATTAAAAAAAATTATTTCAGTTTGCAATTTAACTAGGGTGGGCATTAGGTAAGTAGATAAAATAATTTAGGGAGCAAATTCAGCTTATTGCCAGTAGTGCTATTAGTTCTAGCTATAGTCCTACCTGTTACTTCACTAGTATGATGCATTGCCAAGCCATGTGTATGGCTTAGCATTACTAAAAAAATTTACATCCTCCTGTTTGCTATTTAACAGGAATATTATAATTAATGTTTAATAAAATAATATGTACAAATATGATAATATTAGTAGGCATACAATTGTAATTATTAAGTACAATTAATAATTCTGATATATGTCTATACTCTTATACTTGTTACTGCTTTTTAAAATGTGTGAATACTCATTTGTATCAGTGACAATTACTAAACTACTAATCAAGAATAAAATATTATCATTTACCAAATTAAAAACATTTTAAGTGACTAAAATTACAGGATACATTTTCAAGAAAAGTGAACATTTTATAGTTTTCTTTAACCTTCAGCAAGTCAAAAGCACATAATTTAGTATTTTAAATGCCAATAACCATTGACAATTTAAATGTTATTTTAACTTAGTCACAATTAAATATAAACTTATGACGCAAATCAATTAGACATTATATAACAGATGCAGTATGTCCCACATTATAACATTGTTAACTCTTTTTTATCTATTAAGTATAAGACAAACATACTAAAGACTTGCTAATCTAGTTTAAAACAAATAATTTATGAACTTACTATTTTTGACAATTTTCATAGAAACCAAGCATTCATATATTATTTGTTCATATTTTGTCTGCTTCAGCTATAATGTACTTATTGTTCATATTATTTCTAATGCTCCAAAGTAGAACTCCTAAATTACACAAACTATATAAATGTGTGATAGATTATAAATTAAAGTTGTTATATTTTACTTTTAAGTAAACACAAATTATTATTAAATACTGTTATTAAACTTATAAATTATTATGATATTTTGAATTATTTAATTTTGCATATTTAACAAAATAAGAGTAATTTGGTACTAAAACATATTATGATTCTAAATTTAAAAACAAAAATCTTCAATAAATGTATTATACAATTAATAGATTACTATTATACAATCTTTAATTTACAAAGTTTAAAAACTTAGAAACTACTCATTCAAATTTTGATTTAGATAAAATAACATTTACAATATGAATCTTCAAATGTAAATAAATTTTGGGAAGTTTTCATTTATAAAAATAAGTTAGTTTTATCATAGGAGTACAAGGGCACTTAAATGGAATAAAAATCAAGATGTTTGAAAATATGATCTTTATTTTACTTAAAAATTCAAGTCTAAATTTGAATGAACATATGATTACATAGATGGTGGTCGAGGGTGTAACACTTGGCGAACTGTTTATTGTATACATAAAAAAACAGTCAGAAAATAAGGTACAGAAATATAGATATAAAAAAAGTATCCAGAATAAAAGAAAAACCCAAAAATAAAATATTTGAATAAATTATATAATATATTCAATTCAATGGTTTAATAACTATATCAAAAAGTAGTTTTTTAATTGTCAACAAACCTAATTAGGAATGTTAAAAATTTTTATGGCGATACAAATTTAAAACATTACTAATGTTATCCAATGTTTATTTTTAACATTAAATACAGCATGAATTTTAAATTTTCATTAACTAATATTATTTTCACACTTGTTTTTTTTTAACTCGTCATCACTCGCCTTGCTACCATTGACATCTATACTCAAATGCAGGTATTTTTTTTCCAAATTTTGTTTATCATATTTATTATATAAATAAATTAATTAAAACAAACCTGGATGTAAATAATTTGTTTCCAAGTTATAATTAAACCATACAATTTTATATTATAAAATCTATCACTATTTATATTATTATATTATAAAAGTAATTAAAAACTTGTGAAAAAAAATTGTATCAAGCAAGTAACGTTATATTTATAAACATATTATTCAAGGCTATAGAAATGTACTCATATATTTTTACAACACTCATAAAATTATGAATACAAATAAGCTGGAGTCATTATTTACCCCATGCGAATGAAAATTGGTTAATTTTTGAACTTTTATACTATTTAATTTGATATAATTAAAATAAAACTTATAGAGGTATGGGAATATTATATCCCCAGAATTTTTTTTTCATGTTTTTTTTCTAGTAGAGTTCTGCATGTATAACTTAAAGTAAAAATAAGGAATCTATACACTAGACAAGGTTAAATAAAAATATAAACATTTATATTTGTATGTATAAGAATATAATTTTACTGGTAAGAAATATTTGTGTATATTCTTAATTCTAATTTTATAATCATATTATTAAAAATAAAAAATAGGTAAGTACATAGTTGTTTACTGTTTATCTGTTATCTTGTCCAACTCAGCTTTAGCCTTTTTGATTTCATCAATATTTTTCTCTATTTCAGCCTTTCGAAATTCAATATCCTTTTTAATTTTGTCTACTTGTTGCTGTTGCTATTTGAAAAATACATTCTTTTCAATTAAATTTAATTAAAATTGTTTGTTAAATTAATGTGCACTAACCTGTTTGTAAAAATATTCTTCTTCGTTAGCAGCTTCACGTTCACCCATAGCACCACCTGCTTCTCGGATAGAACCTCCACCACCGCCGCCTTTGCCAGCGCCACTGCCCAAGTTACCCAAACCATCGTTTTTGAATCTGTTAAAACTGAACACAAATGAATAATATAATTTTCTATATTATTCTATTTTATTCTATAATTATAGAAAATGAATTAACAATCGAATAATCGAATGGAAAAATTAAAAATCTGATGTAAAAAGCATCTTACCTCATTGCTGATGTATTTATGGAACAAAGCGACTTCCAAGCCTTCGCCAAGTTCATTGCAAGTTACAACGGTCTAAGATATTAGAATATTTTATACTTCAAAAGTGCAGACCGTCAACAAAAGTATTGTAACAATAAATAAGTCTATAGTAACGAACTAAATGAACTACCGTGGACACAAATATAACTGTGAGTAATAAATAGTAATATAATGACTACAGAATATACATTGCACAATATGACGCACCGCAAAACAGTCACTCTAAACTCGATTTACAAGTTTACTTTTGAGTAAACAAAAATAATCGCACTTCAAATTAAAAATAGCATTAAACTAAAAATATTGTATAATCTATTCTGTGGTACAAGCAGTCATACGACACTCTCACAATTTCTAATGTTATTCGAAAAAAGTAGGGACATGGCCTTGATCTCATGGGCGCTGCCATTTTGTTAAATATGATAATCAGCTGACGACTCATATCATAATATATTTCAATACTTGATACCATTATGATAATAAATATTTATATTATAAATTTTAATGTTTTAAACCCATTAACTATTTTGTATTATTTATGTTACTTAATAAACTTAGTAGTTACTAAGTCATTTAATTTTTTTTTTTTATGTATCGTTTATCTGCAGTCAGTATAAAATCCCATAGACATTAAAAATATAAACGTCGTTCACGTCCAGTTTGAAAAAACCGAGTGACGTTTGTGTATCATTCACTAAATATGAACGACATTCTTTCTAGACACTGGACTTGTTAACCTGGCTTGAGAAAGTAAATAATAAATTGATCCGACGTAGTA
>JACXSJ010004340.1:0-14021 GCA_014851325.1 Pentalonia nigronervosa
AGTTGATTCTCAGATTATAATTTTTAATTGATTGTAAAATGTTATCATACTGATTGTTATTACTAATTAATATCGATTATAATATTAGTAACTGATAATAAACAATTAAAATTTACTTATGAATAATAATCGATTATAATTTAGTAACTGATAATAATCGATTATAATTTAGTAACTGATAATAATCGATTATAATTTAGTAACTGATAATAATTGATTATAATTTAGTAACTGATAATAATCGATTATAATTTAGTAACTGATAATAATCGATTATAATTTATATATAAAAAAATAACCGATTATAATCGAAATAATCGAAATAATTTTCTACATATCGATTATATGAAAATAAAATAATCGCGCAGCCCTAATTATAATTATAGTGCATTACGTTATAATCAATATCCTATATCGCCTTTATTACAGGGCATCTAATGAAGATCTGACATATGGAATAACTTTTGTTGTATTCAGTATTAAAATTTTTTTTTTTTTTTGTTTAATTTATAGACGCTTGCGCTTCGTGTATAATATAAAAAAAATGTAATTATTTTTTAATAGCGAAAATAAAAAATTTTAAATTTGATAAAAAATTTTTTTTGAAAAATGAAAAATAACCAATTTGTAAATATGATTTTTAGAAAAATTTTGACGATGAAAATATTCTTTAAAGTGTAATCGTTTTTTTTTTCTACATTTTTTTAAAGTTTTTAGAAATTTGAATTATTTTCTTCTTTATCATAATAAAATAAACCACTATTATCAGTTATTACCGATAACTAGTTACAATGACTAGTATCAACTTATTTTTCTAAGAATTTCTGAAAACTTGAAAAAATTGTCGAAAATAAACGATTGCACTTAGAGATATTTTCACCATCAAAATTTTTCTAAAAATCATATTTACAAATCGGCTATTTTACATCTTTCAAATTTTTTTTTATTAAATTTAAATTTTTTTATGTTTACTATTCAAAAATAAAAACATTTGTTTTATATTATACATTTAACGCAAGTTTCTATAAATTAGATTAAAAAAAAAAAATTAAATATTAAATACAACAAAAATTATTCCATATGTCAGATTTTCATGGAACATTCTGTATATTATCATTTATACTACATATTATAGAACATATATTTGTATATTTATAAATATATTTATATGATAAATATGTATACAGTTTTAAAGCATGCAATTTGAACTAATATAATAAAATAGAAATTATGTTTAAGATATAAATAATATAAGTAATCGTTTATAATTCGAGTAGATATATTATTAATTTATAACATATACATAATATTTAGTTACTTACTGCATAGAAAAAAGCTATATTAATATTTATCATTCCATATATTTGAAATTTTGAACTTATTGCGTCTAATTGATTTTGAAACAGAATGATCTGTAATGAATTTATGGTAAAAATTATTAAAATTAGTGGGTAGCTACGCAATTACTAAATTGATTAGATTTAAAAGTAAAATAAAATATTTATTGTTACTACTCGTAGGTATACAATCATAATTATAAGGGTATACTTATACATTTTTAACTTTAAATTATTGTTTTAAAAATAAAACCAATTATTGCCTACAGAACTAACAATTTATTTTTAAAGGTTTCTTTTTAAAAACAAAAATCCTTAATCAAAAATGTTTTGTATAATTATTCAATTTATTAAGATATTAAAAATTAAAAGAGTAGCGTCTGTTGATAGAAAAACAATATATTATGAAAAATATAATTTATTATTATCGTATAATGATATTTTTAATGTTTAGGTATTTTATATTACTGCTAATAATAATAATTAAATAATAACTTTAAATTCTGAAAGGAGCGAAGTATTATTAATTTTACAATGATGTATATTTTTATTCTGTCTACATACACAATAAATAGTTGAATTAATGCTTCGAATTACTTCATCAATATATTTTCTGGTGAGAAAGTGAATCTAGTTAGTATTTTTAAAAATCTCCAATAGTTTTTAAAAGCGTTGGGAAAACAAAAAAAAAAAAAAATTAAGAAAAAACGTAATTTTTGACAAAAATGATTTTGTTTTTATTTTTTGGCACAGCTCAAAAAAAAATTACTGTAGACACATGAAATTTTCATCAAATATTTTTATAAAAATATTCTATACACCATACAATTTTCAATATATTTTGATTTTTTTTGAGCTAATTATAGGCATAAAAAATGTTTGGTACGTTTCTATTTTTTTTTTTATTATTGATGATAAAAATTTATTTTGTAAGTCTGAAGAATTTAAAATTTAATACAAGGTTCTTCACATAACTTATGCTAAATCAAAATTAAATAAAAATTTTAATGTATAAGTCTATAATAGTTTTGTATAAGCGTCTAATATTAAAATTTCGACAAAATACGTAAAAATCACAAAAATTTACAAAAATGCTAAATCTATACGTTTTGCATCAATATTATTATTATACGATTTAGTGTCAACATTATTTACATATTATAATCATATCACCAAAACTTTAATATTCATGTTAACATTTAAAGAATTAATGAACTTTAAAATAGAGATAATTAATTTTTAGTAAACTATTTATATGTAATGTAAACGACTGTAAATTACGTTAAGCTTATTAAACTTAAAAAAAATGTCTGTAACAACTTAAAAGTAAATACCTCGGGCATTAATCTCCTGCTGGTGATTGGATTTAATGTTAATGTAAGCCGGCTCAATGAAATCCGTATAGGCATAATCTATATAGTATTTAAAATAATCATATTTATTAATCACGGTTAACCATTTTAATATTGAATAAATATAATATGTAAAAGTTAATTAAATCTAGTACAAACTATAATTTTAATGTTATTAACTTACACGTATCTGCAATATGTCAACTCGTCAAAGGTTTAGAATATTAAATATCTATATAATTATACTTTAATATACCTTCCTACTTGTTCAAATTTATTTGAGGATTTAATAAAATATTATTATTTTATGTATATAATGCATATAAATGTTATGCTGTTTGTATATAAATATTAATAATTATTAAATGATAATTGTTTTTAAATAATAATACTAAGCGGTTCCTACCTAATAAAACAATTTCTGCTATTTTTTTGTCGTTTTAATTGCATATTTAAGCAAAGCAATAATTTTAAGTTTTGTAAAATCCTAACCCAAATCATTAATAAATATATTAAATCAATGTTATGATTTTATTTTATTAATTATTTCTTAGACTAAAATATAGATAATAATATAGAAAGTCATCTAATTATAATAAATTAATTGTGTATCGCTAATAACTATTATAAATAATTTATGAAAACTTCAAGATTACTATAGAATTCTTTATCATTTAAAAATTGACGAAAAAAATAGTAAAAATCTATTATATTATGAACAACTGACGAGTAGCAATATTATGATAGTTGATAAAAATATAAAATATTGTATTGTATTTTGATAATATTTTTCTCACGTATTATTTACTTAATATGAAAACAGGATAATATTAAGGAAATTGCATTATATTTATAAATAATAAGTGATCTCCGTCACAAAAAGTTAAAAATAAAAAATAATAAATTTAAATTATTAAGATATTGAACCAATCCCCCTGATATATTCTTGTATATATATATATAATAACTAGGGAACGGGTTTATATGTAAATGCATATTTTTATTGGAACAAGATATTTAAAATTTGATAAGAAATGTCCGTGATTTAAATCATTCTTATTAAAATAACGCCAATTTTATTTTACATATTTTTACATATTTTATTAATTTGTAAATATTTTCAAACATATTTTATCATTTTATCATTCATACGTTTTCAAGCCATGTTGCAACGAACGAAAACAGCTATTTATCGGTATATTGTCGTGATTTATATTTTTAGTCGTTATCTTATACTTATCTCCTACTTTCCGGATCTAGAAACTTCTATGGCTATTAGAAAAGCTTAAAATATTATGCAAAATGAAATATTGAAAAATAATTCAATTTTTTTCTTAGTGAATTTTAGTTTTTATCACACACACAATTACAAAACTAAAAACAAAATATATATCCTTAAATGATAGTATGCAAATTGTCAAATCAGCGACAGAAAAATTAAAACTCGTAAGTGGACAAATAGGAGATGTTGTAAAAAAAGAAAATTCGTGTTGTTACAGAAAGAAATCCAGAGAATATCGATTTTAAAACAATCAATGAAATAATTATTGGTAGACACATTTCAAACATTTGGAATTATTGCTTTCAGATATTACGCACTTGAAATATGCTCCAATTACATCGATCGATGTGGAACGATCGTTTAACCGTTTTAAAAATATTTTGAGACCTAATAGACGACATTTAATATTTAATGATTTAAAAGAAATTGTAATTGTTCAATGGAACATGTTATTTTGATATTTTTATAATTATTATGTTTAATTTATTTTTTCCATACACATGCATTGTAATTATATAGAAATAAAAATTTTTTTCCCATATATTTTGATGTTTTTATCACATAGTTTATAAATTATACTTCCATATCTTTGTATTTTTATTACATACAAACCCGCTCCTTAATAATAACTACAATGTACAATATTTATTATTTTTATGCATGTACTAAATATAGGCGTTGTGCGCGGACCTCACCATTTTCGTGATGTAATACTCGCACGAGTGCAGGTACCACAACCGGACGATTCGCATACCCCAATAGCCCGAGTACAGGGCGGTGCTTGCGTATGTGATTGTCGTGCGTTTGTCCCACATGATGTACGCCAAGTGGTACGTCACCTCGGACGTATAGAACACGATGCGACACACGCTGTCGACCATGTTCAGCAGCAGCGGTAATTGGAACGCGTGGTTGACGCGCGAAAACGTCTCCGTGACTCTCAGGTGTGCGAACCTCAGATGCCGGATGTCCGACGCGCCGAAAGCCGGTATGCCCAGGTTGGCCGGATGTCCGGCCGTGGGGATCGTCCAGCATCTCCACCGCGGGTGCTCGGCTTTATGGACTAGGTCCTGTACGTCTTCGTGGATCCGTTTCAGCCGGACGCAAAGCGTCAGGCACGTGACGTAGAAAAACTGTTCGACCACGATGCAATCGATGTTGGACAGGAACGAGAACAGGCAGACGAAGTATTGGTTATTGAACCTGCAGCAGTCGTGAAAAAAGTTTGAACAAAATGCGTTTATGCTTTTTAAACGTTCGATATTTTTTTTTTTTATTTTATATTTACTTGTCGTCTTAGGTTCATTATACAGTAAACAGTAAGTAAAATATAATGTCCCCAAAAGTCCCGTGTCACCCTAAGTATCAATAGGTTATTTAAATGCTATTTTTTTTTACAATAGGTAAATAAAATTCTAATTAAATGACAAACATTTTGAACGATCAATCTTCGAGTAGTGAAATTTTTGAAATGGCTATTTTTTTTATATAAATGTTATTTTATGAATTATATAATTGTTTTTTTTAGTATCTTGTTCGAAAACAAAAGATCACCCCAATCGCCGGGCATCACTCCCCTGCCACTCTGTAGTATTCATCACTCACACATAATCGATGTTGTTTCATATAGTATTTTTCAACAATTAGGCACGCTTACCTGAACGTGCACAGCACGTAATAAATGCCGAACTCGTAGGCGACGAACGCGACAATGGTGAAAGCCTTGAACGGTGGCCAGACGTGGACGCGCGGCCGGAGCAGACACTCGCCGACGAGCGCCACGACCGACGGCAGCGCCATGTGCACCTGGCACAGGGCGGCCGTCGCGGACGTGGTGAACGTCATGTACACGTACAGCTCGTACACTTTCACCGGTGACGTGGTGGCCAGCTTCTTGTCGAGCGCCTGCCGGTTACGGTTGTCGGCGTCACCCGGGTACGTGCGGTACAGCGATCCGACAACGGACGTGGCGGCAGACCAGAACAGCACCACGTGCACGGCCTTCAACGCCGCGCCGAACCAGTGCAGGCGAAACCTGTGCGGCGCGGACCGCGACACTGTGTACGGGAACACGCCCAGAGCGTAGCCGCACGCCCGCAACGGCTCATCGAGCGGCACTGTGCCGGTCATCGCGCCGCGATAATCCGGGACGATTATACGGCCCGGGCCTGCTGCAATGTATCGCGGCATTTGTTATTAGGGCGTATTCGATGTTTCCGATGTCCGGGAAAAACAAGCAAAACTACTTTGAAAAATCCGCGCACTGTGAAATATGAATGCCGACTAATCAATACGCTATCAAAAATGCGCTTAATACCGTTTTTAGCTTTGTTTGAAATAAAAACGATCGAACAAAAATCTATTATTATTAGGTATTCAAATTCACGCGTTTTGGCGTTTTCGCAAATCGATGTAAATCGTAAACAAAACAACCTAGCTATTTACCTGTGCATATTGTATACGAGAAGTTTATAATCATTTTCAATCCAACTATCATTCTTAAAAAAATATACGAAACATTCTGTGCGATTCTCCGAAAATAAAAGTTTCATTCTTAAGTACACTTTGCTATGCCTGTGAAACGAACTTTGTGCTAGAAAAGTAATGTTTTGAGAAAAAATGCAAGAAGAATTTGTGCATATAAATACAAATCAGTCAAATATTGAATTATATTGTACAATTAAAAATACGTTTATTTGTGAGTGTTATTAAAAAACGTTATAATTAATATTAAATAATAGTTATTATATTTGGTCAAGATGATTATTTTTGAAAAATGAATAGACATAAGTAAAATATTTTTGAAATACTGTAAAGGGGATAATATTTTATTTTTTTAATTTTTTATCTGGGAATCAATGAATTGTTGTATTTTTAAATAGCTTGCTTTGCATTTAAAAGGTATTAAATTCTGAATTATAGTTAAATAGTTCTGCTCGTCGTATGTGCCAATCATGTTTACCCCGGCCCAATACAAACTATTAGGACACACTACATATTTTTAATTTACCTGACTTAGAGACACAACAGAAACACTGGAAAAGCAAAAAAGATCGAAATGAGATGCAATCGGAGACGCTTGACTTGCCACTCCGCCATCAATGTGTAACACCAGCTCTGTAACATTTCCAATAAAACGCGAAAATTACAATTTTTTTTTTATAAAATCGTACTTTGTCACACCTCGGGTGAAAGAATAAATAGCTCGTGATTTACCGCAAACAAAGCTATATTATGATGAAGGTGAATAAATTCTTTTGTGCGCTTTTTCTATATTCAAAGGCGCAGGAGTCTCCGTGATGATAGCACATTATAAATTATAATTATATTATAATTTATTATATTAAATATAGTTTTTCACGTGCAATCTCATTCATATAAGATGCGTTAACTATAATATTATATAATGTTCGGCCCTTGTCGTCCAGACGAACTGAACGGCACGACGACGGTGATCATCAAACTAGGCAATATTATATTATAATATGGCTGTTTAGTTTTAAGGACGTTTTCGAACATAATATTAATATATGACATGATCTACCATGGCATTATAGAATGCGATCATAATATTATAATACTGTCGATTTTGCGTTGTGGGTGTATTTTTATGCCGTTGCAAAGTGTTATTTCATTATTGTACCCATTATGGATTCGATACATTTTGGACGGATAATAATACGCTCAATAATGTCCACCGTTGTCTAGCATTTCGTGCTTTTAAAAAAAAAACCATTAATGTCACGCTATTGTAAAATGGGTACCTATTATTCTTTTAATGGACGCTCCAAACTGCATTGTAATTCGCGTCAACCTTTTAGGTGTTTAACCACGCAATACTACTTCATAGTGGCAACTCTTTAGTTTTTTTTTAATAACACACTATACGACGTGAGCCTTAATAATGGTTTCATGGTTTTTTTTCAAATATGACTATCATTGTATGCTACCTATATAATTATTTGTGCACATTGGTATAAACATATAGTCATTTTGAAATATACACTAAACTTATGGTTAAATATAAGACAAATAAGTTTTCACATTGAATTGTTTACAATCAAACAGGTCTTAAACATTTACACCAACATATGACAACGTGTCAAATTTAAACAAAAAATTCAATAAATATCAAAAATAATAAAAAAATATTGGTTTTTAAAGTACAGTGTATTACATATACATGTTATATATAATATTCCGGAATGCAACGTAATTCGTTGATATTGATAGTAGTACAATGCACATATTTCAATACATCAATTATATATAGACATATAACGTCAGAATACGTCAATAATAATATTTTATAGGTACTCTACAAGCTCTAAAATGCTTTTAAACATAAACTGATGAATAGAAACTGCGAATAATGATATGACAAGAGTTGACACAAATCTACTTCGTTTTTCTACACTTTAACATTTAATTGCATCAACTGTTAAAGGATATATTGTATGAGACATTTTAGCAATTTAGAGAACAATTTAAAAATGTATGATACTATGTATACGTTTTTAAATTATTAAATAAATAAAATATATACTTTCAAAAAAAAATATTATTCGTCATAATATTGTGTATAGTTCAAAGAAACTCTAACAATTGATATAGTAGATATTACAATAATTATTGTTTCGTATTCGTATACCATTTTCCATAACATTTCATAATTTGAGAATACTTTCAAGATCTCTTATAAACGTATCTATTTTAATTAATTTATTTGTATGTTTATCAGTCATATTCTATTATAAAATAGGTATACGTTAAAAAAATATGATAGATTTTTTTTAAATTTATTATTTTAATATTTGAAATACAGTTTTGTCAGGTTAGAATACAATAGATAATAGTTTAATCCTTGGAATTAGTAATTTTCATGGTTGTTATGGACTTTCAGTAATATACCTACTGAAACACGGAAACACTACACAATAGATTAATAAATAAGACACCATCTACTGTATAGCATGTGGATTATTATGAGCAATATTTTATGATAAGTTTATAGTTTCAAACTTTTTAATACGTTACTTAATATCAGAAAACACTATAACATATAAGACTATTAGGTATACATAATTTTTAATAATTTCTCGTAATTTATCAATATACTGATAAAAAAATCTATTAATTTACTATTACACCAATTCTCTTTGGGGGTCGATAAGATATAATATTTTACAACATTGTAAATATAAATAGTAGGTATATAGGTGTATTCGTGCATTAAATAATAAAAAAATATTGCGAAAAACAAATTAATAATTAGCTTTTTATATATACTATTATGTTATAAAACATTCATCAATTTGATTTATTTAATTGTATTTTATTGACAGAACTCAAAGTCGATAAGAAAAAATTGCATGAAGCAATATTTTTGAATTAAGATATTTTATGAAACCAGTAGGTATTTTTTTTTTTTTGAGTAAGTAATTAAGTTGTTTAATTAGCCTAATATTTATGTTTAAGATATAGTTTATAGTTAAAGTAATAAAGTGTATATTAAGTAAAAATATATTTTAATCACAAATATCTACATCACCAGTAAATTTGAAATTGTAGTTATTTTTTTGAAAGTCTTTAGATTGTTGTTTATAGGTAGGTACATTTAAATTATATATATATATATATATATGTCTATATATATTGTAGATATATATTATATATGTACAATACAAAAAATATATAATATATACTTTTGGATTCAGAATAAAGCAAGGAAACTGTTGGTAATGTATTACATTTATATACTACAATGATACGTTTTATGTTTTTCCTGGTTGTAAGTAATCACAAAATGTTTTATGCAGCACATAAATTTATTGGAAATTGAACATTATTGTGATACTGATGCAATCTACAGAGGTTATGTCAAGAATTTTTCAGTAGTTTGATTGGCAATCGCGAGAATGTCAATAAGATGACAAAGAAAAGATATATCAGTAAAAGGGAGGCTTTTAAAGAAAATCTTTACCAATTTTTGAAGAAATCAAGCTCTACTGGAAATCATTTTCAAACACAACGTTTTGTCATTGTTATGAAATGTTAATAAATAGCTACATCGATTGGTATTCCCACTCTGGTATAATTTTTTTTTCACAGTTTGATAAATATGGTTGTATGCATGTATGTATATATATGTATACATATGTATGTATAATGTGTGTATGTACAACATACAAAATACAATTAAATTAGTAATATATTTTTGGATAAAATCGACAATAGTTGACACGTTTTTTTTTTAATTGACAGAGTATCTATACATATGTTAATGTTATTGCACAATAAATAATAAAACAAATATTTAACTATTACTTTTGTTTTACCGACTTAAAACCAACTAGCCTTAATCATTTTTAATTTAATATTCTTAAAATCATTATAAAATGGTATTATATTTATATAGTGTTTAGCAAATAATTTTTGTAACATTAAATATTATTTACTGTGATATTTTCTAAGAAAGTTATTATATATAATACAATTTAACTGTTGAAGTAAGAAGTACCTAGGTACTAATTGTAGCTTAACATTTTAACATATTCTAATTTTAATACCTAATATTAATTTATATTTATTATTAAATATTAATATATTTAGTATATAACATGTAAAAAAACATTTGAGTGAAAACATTTTTTAATTTATAAACACCTACATCAAAAGTATTAAGTTATTATAACTACTTATTTAAACTTTATAAAATGAACATAATACATAATTAAATTTTCAATATATTATGTTTACCCATTAATACTTAAATGTATTCTCTGTAAGTAAGCTTGTGATTGGAATAAGGAGTCTTAACTACAAAAGTTGATTAGATATCTAATACAATTTTAAATACACTTTATATACTTAACTGTTAACAAAGTAATAAATAAATGATTTTTTTTATTTTTAATATTATTTTATAGCATAATTTATTCAAATAAATGTAAAACAATGAATGAATATAATACTTAGAAAGAAAAAAAAAGACAGAATGAAGAAACCTCTCAGTTGAGGTACATATAATGCATATATGATACAGTCGAATATAATAATAATAAGATGATTAAAAAAACTTATATATTTTTTCTTATCATTTATTTAAATTTAATATTATTATCAATCAATTTAGTATTATTCAGTAGTTTAATAAATAAATGTGCCCTCTATCTATACACAATAATATAATGATTTTCCATTAAGGCTGTTTTAAGTTTAATTAATCTAGAGTTGTATTATTTTCCCCTCTTGTCATGCACCTATTATAATATATTTATATATTCTTCTTAAGTACCGTTTGATAATAATAATATATTATGGTAAATTGCACATGTTTCGTTGTGCGTAAAATATTTGTGCTATATGAAACGCATGATTAAATTAGATTTAATCTGAATGTATATCTTTGCGTAATTACATAAATGTATGGCTTTTAAACGTATAAGTACCGCAGCTCAATTATAATAAATTAATTGTCAGTGTTTGTTGCGTTGCTTGTGGAAATGGATGCCATTGAAATCTGATTGAACGCAAAAAACTGTAGTAAAAGCGCTAAATATGCCAATGTAGTGCCAAATCCCTGCAGAATAAATGCGAACTTAGTAATATAATATTATTGTATATATTATTATGTTGTAGATAATATAAACATTAATTATCAACCATCGAAAATGAATCATACTTACAGCATAAAATAACGTCATGTTGATGTTTAAAACACCAAACAATTCAAACTTGGACTTGATAGTGTCAAGTTGATGTTGAAATAGAATTATCTGAAATTAAATTATTTCTATTTAAAAACATTAATTATTCACATCATATTGAATTGGTATGGACAAAGTAATGAAAACAATTTAGGCGAGTTTGTTAAATCTATAATTTAATTGAATTTGTGCCGTCCTCGCTTCTAGTTTGTTCACTTATTACAAATCAAATACAGGAATACACGCATACCTATACTTAAAATAAGTTTATTCACCTAAACACTGTTGGCTGATCAAATAAAATGATTAATGTTTTTCGAGAAACTCTAATTACTATCCTCGTTATCAGTGCCGCCTGACAATATTAAATACAAAACTTTTTCTTCTACCCTCAAGTTTAATTAATACGGATACCTACAACTGTATTGTTGATCAAGTTCCTTATCATAACTTCTCAAATACTATTAAACCTAATTTTTATTTTAAACTTATTATGGGTATTTAAATAAATTAATTTACTTCTATCTAATTTAAAAATAATTTTATGAGTATCTACTTTGTTTCATATTCAATTTGTACACGGACATTTATACTTTACTGTATTTAATAGGTATAATATATATTGTAAATATAAAATTGAGGTATATTAAACGTGCAGTGCTTGCACTAAAGGTTTGTTTTATACCTATATATTTTTCTTACGTTAAATGTTTATATTATGCATTTAATATGTGTTCATTTTTGTTTATTCAAAATATAATATGTGACATGAAATTGTAAAACTGCAGATTGTTTAAATTACTTATTTTCGGTATATTATGTAAGTATTAACTAATAAGTAATAATTAATAATTCAATATGGATTTAAATACAACAGTAAAAAAAGGAAACAAATATTAGTATTAGATTATTTAGATTATCAGATTGTTAAAAAAAAAAAATTAATAAATGGATAAATACATTATTTTAAAATTTAATCAATGTGAATAATAATATGTAAAATCTAAAAAATGTATTCATTTAAATCATATTTTCGTAAGACATACGTTTTTATTTTACCCGACGTTTTAATGTTTTTTCTTTACCTCGGGCATCAGTCTTCGGCTTGTAACGGGATTCAGAATCAACGAAAGCCAGCTAAGTGACAAACGTATTGGTAAAATCTATACAAAACAAAATAAAAATTGTGCTAATTGCGTACAATGTCAAACACCGTAACATATTTATGAATTGTATCTTAATATTAATTATACCGGTAATCAGGAAAGTGTCGGAATTTATATTATTAAAATACAATTCTTGAATAACAAAATACAGTTTTAATTTCATATTCCAAAGAAGAATATTATTCAGAATATTTTGGTCTATTAAAATCAAATTTCAGACACGTAGTTTGTTAGTCATAAGTAATTTAAAGTTTAGACGAGCAGAGCAGTGGGCCAACATTTTTCAGGTTACTCCGCTCATTCAAATTGTAAATATGTGTAACTATTTAAAACAACTAACTGTCAAAAATTCAATTTTTATGTGTCGAAGTACTTCAAAAATATTCTGCTTTGTTACGGGGACTTAAAAAGGCATTTTACCATTAAAAAAAAAAAATTAAAAAGGAAAACGATAAGACGAATTATTAAATAATAATGAAAAATATAAATTTTTTTTTTTTATAAAACATTTTTACCGCGGGACGACGCGACTAGTCGCCACTAAACACTCTACCAGACAAACCTTTTCGGTCACGTAATGTTCGCACACGTACAGGTACCAGAGCCGGATAATCCGGACGACGCAGTAACCCGACCACAAGGCGGTGTTCGCGTAGTTCACGCGCTTCTTCTTTTCCCATATGACGATGGTCACGTCGAACGCAATGCCGTACATGTAGACGACGATGCGGAACACACAGTCGAACATGCACAGCGACAGCGGCAACTGGAACAGGCGGTTGATGCGGGCGAACAGTTCCATGCACGCCCGGTGCACGGCCCTCAGGTCACGGATATCGGACGCGCTGAACGCGGGTATCCCCATCCGACCGGCCGCCGGTCTACCGCCGCCGCCGCCGCCCGCGGCCACGGACGCCCAGCACCTCCACCGCGGGTGTTCGGCCTTGTGCACCAGCGTCTCGATGTCGTCGTGAAGCGCCCGGAGCCGGAGATACAGCGACACGCACATCAGGTAGAAGAACTGCTCGACGACAACGCACGTGATGTTCGACAGCGGCGGGAACAGACAGATCAGTTTAGCTGAACTGAACGTGAACCTGCAGCAGTAATTACGCGGTGAAGAAAAACGAGGAATTTAAAAATGAATGCAACGGAGGCGAGTCCGTTTTAACCGA
>JACXSJ010004341.1:0-14030 GCA_014851325.1 Pentalonia nigronervosa
TTACAATAATTTAATAGCAACTGTAGGTTAGGTACAAAAATACCTACACAATTTGGTTTATCTAAATACTTAATTAATTAAATAACGATATAAAAAAAGTAAATATATATCTTTGTAGCATATTATACCAAAATAGTAGATAGCATATTGTACACGTAACAAATTAATGGATACGCCTCTATGTAATAGTTTATTGATTTACCCACTGAGTCGTCCCCTGGAATTCAGATCAGTGCAATACCTAATTCAAGTGTATAAGGAATACGGACAAATGAAATAATTAATATAAATGCTTAACTGTTATAAAATTAACTAAGTTATTATAAATATTTTTTTTTCTTTAATTGTTTGCATAATACAAAAATTATACATTGCGCAGGTTTTATAGTAAATAGAAAATTATTAGAAAACAAATAGATTACAGTTATGAATTTAAAATTTTAATATTAGTACTATAAAAAATTAAAAAAAAAAATTCTTTTAATAAGAATGTTCACTCTATAAAATATGGAACAATAACCACAATGTTACATTAATGATATTAAGAGCGAGTCACTTTCATGGACGTGTTAAATTTGTATATTGTATTCAATGATATAAATCATTGTAAACAAAAAACGATTCTAGAAAAAGACAGTCTGTCAGCTTACGTAACTAAGTGTATTTTAAAATATTATTGTTACTAAAATAATTAATTTTACTGTTAATAATATAGTAGATTAAATTAATTTTTACAGAAAACATTACATTTGAAAATTTAATTGAGTGTATAAAATATAATAATATGCTTTAAAAGTTTCAAGTACCCACGACAAATATTTTTAAATAACATCGTTATTATTCATTTTAATATCTAATTTCGTCCAAACTTAAACTTAAAATGTCTATAAAAAATTGTTTTTAATTTTTTGGTTATACTATTAAATACTCACGAAAAACCACGTTTTAAATTTTCAATCCTTAGCTATAAATACTGATCATTTAATACATTTTTAACTACTAAATGATTTGCAAACATTCGAGATTCTGATGAATTTGGTCAAAATTTTAACTTTAAATGCTTATAAAAAAAAGTGTGCATTTATATCTTAAATATTTTTTAAACTGCATTTATAACAACTTACAAAAAACCTTGTTTTCAATTTTCAATTCTTAGCTATAAAAATCGAACATTTTATAAATTTTTAACTACAAAACAATTTGTAAATATTCGATGATGAATTTCGATCAAAATTCAAAGTTTAAATGTTTTTAAAAAAAAATTGTGCCTATGTATTTTTAATATTTTTTATCTGCTGTTATAACAACTTATGAGGAATCTTGTATTCAATTTTCAAACAATTGGACCCAACAAAATCGACAATAAAAAAAATAATAAATCCATTATGGCTATAAATAGCTCAAAATATATTGAAAATTGTATTGTGTATAGAAAATGTTTATACAAACATTCGGTGAAAAATTCATGTATCTATTTACGGTCATTGTTTTTTTTGTTACACCAAAAATCAAAATCAATTATTTTTAAAAATCATAGTCAATAATTTGCTTTGCGAAACAATTTCCGTTTTTCCTTACTTTTTTTGTTGTTTTTCCCGACGCGTTTGAAAACTATTGGGTATTTCTTCCTTTTTTACCCTACCCCCAAAGCACTAACTAGATTCACTTTCCAATCGGAAAAAGTGTTGATGTTGCACTTTTACTGTCCTAAAACGCGATGACAGACACACAAAAATAACATACATTGTAAAATCAATACATTCTTCGCACTGTTCAGAATCTAAAACAAATATTTCCCGCCTTATTTAAGCACTATATACTTTCAAAAACCGCCTCCCATTTCATTAGTATCGTGGTTGGGGTACTTGTCCCGAAAGTCCATGGATGAAAAAAAAGTACTGGAATGGCATATTATTTTGTATTTTTGTTGTAAACATATTTTGGAAAACCCACTTTTTACTCTTATAATAACATTAAAAACGATAAATCATAAGTGAACACTGTAATAAACCGATAGGCCATAACTGATATTGTATTTTGTATTAGTATTTCAATTATTATTATTATTATTAATGTACTCGTTTTGTGACGCTTGCGTCTGTCTTTGTTTCTTTCAAATTTTTAATTCTTACTTCTAATTCTACTTGTTTTTAATTCTTCTGATGTTATATTGAAGTGTATACACTGTTCAATTACTAGATTTTAGGCTTGCAGACGACATTGATATCAACAAAAAATTAGTAATTGTGATTTAATTTATTTTTTATTTGTAAATTAATCTTTCATCAATCTGGCCACCAGATTGATAAAAAGTGTATAAAAAGTGTGCAAAAGTCCCAATATATTCTTAAATCATCACTCATAAAATCTCTCCTTGACTCTTAGAAAACGGTCTGGACTATATAGTCATTGACTTTTTTGTATCAAATTATCAACAAATGATCATTGACGACGTCAAAGGTAATTTTTTTTTATTTTATGCCTGATAAATCAAATTAAATAAATACAATATAACATTTACTCTGTAGTTATATCAATTTTTGAACTATATTTGGGCTTAAAATACTTTTAAACATAGAAAATGATCTTTCATATGAGTTAAAGTTTGCACTTTTAAATTATTTTCAATTTTTGCTAATGTATTTTATGTAAATCTCTTCCAATATATTGTTGTACCTATATGGAATTTCTTGTCACTTGATATTTTGACATCACAAATTTTACAGTATTTTTTTTTTTTTATTAATAAAATAAGACATTTCTATCCAATAGCTATCTATATCTATGGATAATACAGTACAGTATTAGTTTGTGACTATTTAAAAAGATAATTAAACATATAAATATAAGTATACGGACAGATGATTAATCTAAATAATTACATAATTACAAATAATTAAATGTAAAATTATATAAACATGGACAGATTATAGACTGGAGGTAGAATTTAGCTAATGACATCGTGAGGGTGGCCATGTTTTAGACGTCATTGGGGTGGTGAACGAATATGAAGATTGTAGTGAAGTGAGCCTGTTGAGTTGAGTAATGAATTGTGGACATTTATCAATAGGATGCGTATGTAGTCTTCAATTTTAACAATTTGCTGGTCTTTATGAATATTTTCATTACGAATGAACCACAGAAATTGTCTGTTTAAAAGAAAGGATTTAATAATAAAAAATAATTTTTTTGGAGTGTTTATACTTTTGAGTTTGTACATAAAGCTTGTGTGCAATACTATGTCGAACGTCTTGGCGATATCGATAAAAGCGACACCAGTATGACAGTGCTTTTCAAAAAAAAATGCTGATATGCACCATTATACGAAACAGTTGTTGAACTGTAGAATGATTCGATCCAAACTTAAATTGGAATTTAGGAATATTGTCTGCGCTATTTAAATAATCTTGTAGCCTAGTTTAAATAATTTTTTCAAATATTTTGGATAAGGTGGTTAGAAGACTTATTGGTCTATAGCTATCCGGATTCAATTTATACTTTCCAGGTTTTTTGATAAGTATGACTGTTGCTATTTTCCACTTCAGTGGGAAATGTTCAAGTCTTAACATAGAATTAAATAATGCAGTCATTAAGACGAGTTCTATAGCGGTTAGATTCTTGAACATGATATTGGTGATGTGATCGTGCTCTAGAGTTTTTTTGTTTGGTAATTTTTTATTAATTAACTTGATTTAATTAGGTGTTGCATCGTATACCATGGATTTCTGGACAAAGTAATCAGGTGATTCTAATAATTTAAGAACTCGACGGTTGTTGTTTATATTAATGATTTGGTTATCAGAAAAAAATGTTGTATAGCATTTTTAAGAAGACGTTAAATTTTTCAGTATTAGTTATCACTATTTAGTTGTTTGTCTGTACGAAGAGGGAATAGTGTTTATTTTTTGGTTTAGCCCATTAGTCCCCAAGGTTAGAAAAAAAAATAATTTTATGTTTTTACTGCATTTTATTACTTACTATATACTTAAATAACAATTTATAAAGTGAAAAAAAATTTAGATTTTTAGTTTTTTTTACAATGAAATGTTGCCTATACGCAACGTTGGGATTAACAATATTATTATTATTATTATTATTTAGTGTGAAATTGTTCAAATCAGTTCCTGTAAAGACGCATTTGACACTTGACACACATGAATATAGTGTTACTTTTACACTGTCTACATCTTCTCGTTTTATTTTCGTCTGCTACTATCACATGACCAATATTATCAACTCGAATTTCTATGGGTAATGAGCGTAATGTGCTTTTAGATGGTCATTCATGATTTGGATTGGAAGGAAAGGTTACTTGGTTACTTGGTCCTGCAATATCTTGGCTTTGAATATTATTTTTGACAGCTGGTTGATTCATTTTCATAAGAGCGATTGCTATGTAGGACTTGAAATCTAACTGTGTCATTTTTGATTTGTTCGCCAAATTATATATTTTTCAGGAATTTACAATAATACTGTCGATCAAATTTACAAAGAGGGGCCACCAGCATTTTTTCCCTTTAACGTTGATTCTGTAGTTACATATTTTGTTGTCATGTAAATCAACACCTTCCATATGTTGTTTATACTTGGCTATTACTTTCGGCTAAGGAATTGAAACGGCCCTTTTTTCTTTTCTGTTGTACTTTTTTGCTCTCACAAGAGCTTCAATCATACTGTTGTTAGTGGCAACTGTCACTACAGAATTGTCCTTCCAATTGACCATATTTTTATCATTGTCATGTACACATTTGTCATGATTTTTACATATTGTTCCAGTAGTGTAAAATCCCTTTTTTTTCAGCAAGCAGAATAATTTATATGAAGAAAAGAAATTATTAAAAAAAATACACGATAAATAGACAAGTGCTGCACAACCGACAATAATTCTAGTACAACATTTGCTTCCAGTCCTAATTCATTTTCATATGTGCTTGTTTTTCCAACATAAAGTATGAATTTGTACAAGTAACCATTGGAACTACATACGTACTATAGTTTAAAGTCAAACCTGATTGGTTTTCCTTTGATGTTCATCTTACAACTATATCGTCCAAAGTATGGCACCATTTCCTTATCAATAGATAGATTATTAGAAAATACTCCAAACTGCATATTCTTTTGATTTATCAAATCAAAAAAAGGTCTTAGTTTTGAAA
The DNA here is from genome assembly GCA_014851325.1 of Pentalonia nigronervosa. NCBI lineage: Eukaryota > Metazoa > Arthropoda > Insecta > Hemiptera > Aphididae > Pentalonia > Pentalonia nigronervosa. The sequence goes on from JACXSJ010004341.1 coordinate 5,157, forward strand.
ATCTGTCATTTTTATCAAGTTTGTCGTTATCTGATAAATGTAAGTTTTGTTTTGTGAAATTGAATCTGTTCTACTCATACTGTTTCTAACTAATGCAATTCCTCTGTCCTCGTCTTTAGATCAATATAGTTTTGTAGTTGGTAACGTATAATATCTCGAAAAAATCGCTTTAGACTAGTTTTGTCTAATCTAACCACTCACGAGTCGCGACAATCGTCACTCATAGGTCGTCGAAAACCTGTATCATTATATAATAAGGTATGATTGGAACTTTTTTGATGATCAGATTCTTTGGTAGGCATATGACGTAGCGTAGTGTATAGTAGTAATAATTTAATGGCAATATATGGATAATCAAATGATGTGTTGTGCAAACTTGAACCAAATCTGGATTTTTGCAATCATACCATGTTTATATCATGAGTTATGAGTACGGATTACAAAATAAACAGGAACTTCGCGTATAGCCGTCAGCCATACTTTTTACCATTACGAAATATTTAACAGTTAATGTTTACTTTGCCACTGTCCGTATGCTTTTATAAACCGTATAAACTCAATTCTTTCAACTCAGTAGCTTGTACAGATATACAGTGCTGAATCAATTACGTACCAATTGGCTATTACTATCGACTATGTAGAGTCTATATGGTACTTACATTGTATTTTGTCAATAATTGTGCGGTGAGTTTGGTGGTTTGGTTATTTTTTCATCATAAACCTCCCTAAAATATTTTGGTCTCCACTGTGTTATTCAAATAGCCTTTAATTAATATCAAAACGAAATATCTGTAACTTTATATTGTTTTCCTCAGTTTAGCAACCTTTCTGAGACCTGAGTGTATTGTCCATGAGTGTATCAATACATTCATTGATCATCCAATCTCTCCTCGAGGCACTGGTAGACTAGCTCTTGTGTAGATGTGTATCAAAATTTAATTTCATGAAACCATAAAGGTATTATAATATATAATATTATTTAAATTATGTGATGTTTTATACTGTATAAATAAATCTTAATTCTTAATGTTATAGGTAAATCAATTATACAGGAATAATCACTAATCAAGTCCATAACATTAAACAATAACTGGTTTGAAGTCAACTACAATAAATAGGCAGGTAAGAAAATTGCTACATTTATATAGAATTTAATAATTAGGGTACAAATTTTTATCTAATAAAAGAGTTAAAATATGTAAATATTTATGTTTTTATTTTTGCCAAAATATGTATTAAAAAACTTGAATATCTAACAAAAAAATTACTATTTTACATTAATTTTTAATTATTGATCAATGATCATATAAAAAAAAGTACCTATTGTAGATTTAGCCATATAATAGATTTATTGTATATTTTTTTTGAAATTGTAATTATTCATCTAATCATCTTTGCATTGTTGTTTTCTTGGAAACAATTGGATACAACATACATTTAGAGATTTTCAAATTTAAATGTATAGTGGTTAACTCTGAAAATTGATTTGTAGCGGCTTAAGGAGCATTCAATGTCGAATGGGGTATATTTCATACTTGATATATCAGATGTTGTTAATTCAATATCCATTGACGTATTTTCATTTTTATTCAGAAGAATAAAAATAATAATAATTTAGATTTTCCAAGTTCCAATATAATATTTTAATAAAAATAAAAATTCTATAGGTATGAAAATATGAAATATTTACAAAATATGTGCGTATTGGTAAAATATTTGAAAATATGTATTTACATCAAAATATATGAAAATATGTAAAATAAAAAAGTCTCAATTCATTCAGAGTGTTATGAAACATTCTTATTTTTAATCAAAATTAAGAAATTTGCATTCAATAGAATTATGTATTTACATAAAAATTCTCCTCCTATTAATAACATTAAATTTATATTGAGTAGTCAAGTACTTAATGTGCTATCGTGGCACCATATCTGTAAATAATTGTCTTTTTGTGATGATACAAAAAAAACTTCATAAAGGTGATATCAAGGCTCTTTGGTGTTACCTTTTAAATATACATTAAACTGTTTAAAATAATTAATTGTTAGTATTATAACAGTAGCCCTGGACTAATATTATATCAACTTAAAAACAATGAAGTACTTATTAATATGAATGGAAACAAGTTTGTACTTAGTTTAGTACCATAATGGTATAATATATCTATTGAATGGATATTCTTACTAAGACAACTTGTGTTTTGAGTTTTGTTTAACTTTAAGTTAATATATTTTTTTAAATTTATTTATTTGTTTATTTTACATAATGAACTTTGATATAATAATGTATTTACGTATAATATTCAAGCTTACATTTAGAAATGTGAATACAATATCTTAATAAACTTGCATTATGTATTTATGTACACAATGTTCTATCTGCATATTATATTATTTCAATCATTAATTACATGTACCTATTATAACATTGTGATTTTTTAACTTTAAAATATTTATAGAAATTATTTTACTGCTATTTACTCTTTATAAACTGAGATTGAGTATTCGTAAAATAAGCATAAGTAATATACTGTATTATACAATTATCCACCATTTTATAAAGTTTTAAAAGGTGTCATATTCATAAAGAAGATGGATGTACACAGTTCATTATGTACAAATGAGAAACCAAATGAATCGCACTATAGAAATCGCTATCACATCACTAGATTATTTGAAGAACTACAATTTTTTCGCAAGTTTGTTGTGACAGATAATAAATGTTTGTAAAATAAAAATCCATGTTAATTTTTGTTTTAGAGATGAAGTTTTATGTGATATAAAGTTAGAAACAGATGATGGTACAGTAATAATCGGGCATAAAGTTGTATTAGTATCAGCAAGTCCATATTTTCATGCTATGTTCACTATTAAACTAGTTGAAAGCAATAAAAATCATGTCAATATGAAAGAAATAAATGCCACAGCGTTAAAACTCTTGGTTGATTATATTTATACTGGTGAAATAATTATCACTGAAGAAAATGTACAGGTATAAATAAGTATTAAATTTATTATAGAGATAAGTGCAGTGAAGCAACTGTAACACATGTAATTGTTTGTATGGTGTAATCTATAAAACACTTTATGAATTTACAACAAAAAAGTGGGCAAAAGTAGGTAACTGCTCTGCTGTACAGGAGATGTTGCCCCTGGGTATACACTTCTATCAAAATTATATAAATCTATTAATGTTGGTTTTGAAGGTTTTGTTACCTGCTGCAAATCTCTTGCAGTTAAACTACGTAAAAGTAGCATGTGCTGATTTCTTACAAAAACGACTAAATTCTTCAAATTGCCTTAATATCAAAGCATTTTCCGACTTACATGACTGCATGGAATTGTTGTCAAGTTGTGAAGTACATATTAAAACACATTTTTTGTAAGATATATTAAATTTAATATTAATTTCTAATTCTACCAGTAAATTGGGTACTGGTTTATTATATCCTTGCCCGGGTGTGTACTACTCAGGTGGTTTGTTATTTCACTGCCAACCATAACAACAAATGTATCGAGAAAAACATACCAAAAAAAAAAGTAATTATATTAACAAATAGTAAATAATAAATAATAATTAATTTTTTAATATGCATAATAAAAGTATATAAGTGATAACAATTCATTATTTAATTTTTATAATAATAATTTATTTCAAAAAAATGGTATGTAATATAAATAAATGAAATAAAACCAAAAAATATTAATGTGGAAGGTGGCTAGATAACAAATTTGAGTGGTTGGGTTATAAAGTTTTCACACGCCCGAGAAAGGTATAACTTGTAAAGTTTTAACAAAATCACTACTGTAATTAATAACATAAAAAATTTAAATTTTTATTTTCAGTGAAGTGATTGAAGGAGATGAGTTTTTATCTTTATCTTTTGATGACATGTTTATGTTAATCTCTCGTAATGACATTAATGTTCCATCTGAAGAAAAAGTAAGCAATTTAAAATTGATGGTTTGCATTTTAATATTTTGGATAGAAGAAAAATAATTTAACTATATATTAATATATAAACTACTATACTTTGTCCAGCGAGAGAAAGCATTGCTAACCGAAGAAAATCAGTTCTTCTAAGCATCTCCAAGTGGCATCCTGTCATAGGGGAACCTGTTTCGTTGGTAGCGTGATGCTGGGGGGGGGGGCTGCGCAGAATATGCATGTTCTTTCGCAGGACAGAGTGTTTATAGGTTTGTGGCTTGAAGCAGTATAAATTTTGAATCACATATTAAACAAAAAATTGAGCTTTATATAATTACACATTGCTATGTTTTAATCTAATTGTATTATTATTTTTTTTTTTTAGATATTTGAATGTATTATTAATTGGGTAAAACATGAAGTAGGTTCTAGATATGATTATTTGCCAAAATTAATGGAATATGTACGTTTACCTTTAACTTCAGAAAAGTTTATATTAGAAAGAGTAGTCGAGGAACCTCTTATTAAAAATTCTCCTAAATGTATGTGTATTTAAAAAATATGTCTTTATTGTAAATTAAATCTTTTATAATTATTATAATATTTCTAGGTAAAGATTATGTAATTGAAGCTTTAAATTTTCTTAAACTTAAGACAAGACGGCTTATCTCTATTTCAAAAAATGCTCGTTGTATGCCTAGAGTGTTTGAAGATAAAGTATGACTTTATATTTATTAATTTGTTTTAACAATTATTTTATCCATCCAATTCTTATAGGTGGTTCTCTTATTAAGTTTAGATCTACCTATGGAACATGCTCTTTTGTATTACGATCCGAATAATAATATATTGAAAAATGCACCACCAATGAGTAAAAGGTTTATGCACGATGTGTACCCATGTGCTCTAGTCTTATTAAAAGAACATTTTCTGTTTGCTGTGGGTAACATATTTACATCAAAATCCGTCCTCATGCTCGATTTATCATTACAATCCCCTTGTTGGATACCAATTGTAAATATGTTAGTTAATCGAACTAATATTGGAGTTGGGGTTATAGACGATAAAATATATGCTGTGAGTTATACCAATGTATTACTTATTTTATATTATAAAAATATTTATTATATTAAATGTTAGGTTGGTGGAGAATATTATTCTAATGAATGTTCAGATGATAGCTTTTCCAAAGATGGTCAGGAATGTTTAAATAGTGTAGAGGTTTTAGATGTCAATATTCAAGAATGGCGAATGGTATCTAGTATGTCTACTAAAAGATGTGATTTGGGTATAGGAGTTTTAAACAATCGTTTATATGCGGTAATTAAATATTTTATTATTTTGTTTTAAGTTTGTAATACATTTCATGTTATTTAATTGTATAGGTAGGAGGTCGTTATAGTCAAAATTATGTATCCGCATTGAAAACTGTCGAATGTTATAATCCTAGTCTTAACAAATGGAACCCAGTGGCAGCAATGTCTATTAGCCGTTATGAACTTGGTGTAGGAATCCTGGATGGTGTATTGTATGCTGTTGGTGGTACTAATGGGTCAGTAGTACATAAAAGTGTAGAGGCATATAGACCAAGTACTGGTATTTGGTCTTTTATTGCTGATATGCATTGTTGCCGAACTAATCCTGGTAACTTAAATAATTATTTATTTTAAAAAAATCTTTGTAATTATATATATATATATTGAATTGAAATAATTTTTTTTTTCAGTAGTTTACGCATTTAACGGCTTGTTGTATGTTATGGGAGGAAGAGACAGATCTGAGAGAGAAACAATTGAAATGTACAACCCGTTGAATAATACTTGGTCCATGAAAGTGTTAAAAAAAGTTGATCAAATTATTGGTGGAATAGTCATTAGAAAGCCAGCCAAATTTATATAAAAATAACAAGCATATTGTTAATAAAGAGTATTTGTAATTGATTAATTAAAATGTTTTATATAATTTAAATAGACTAATTATTTTTGAAACGTATAAACATTTTTTAAATCATAAGCGCTAAATATGTGATAACATAATTTAATATCTGTGAAGCCAATAGAATTTACAGGATTGTCTCAACGTGATGATGTTATTATGTGATACCTATAGGTACCGTTTATGTTTTTTAGTTCTTAGTATGAAAAAAATTTTAATTTATAATTTAATCAAAATCACAAAAATTTGCAAATGTATTGCAGTTAAAGCTTCATATAATTTTTAAGTGAATACCTAAAGATTGAAAATTAAATACAAGGGTTTTCGTAAGTTTCTTTACAAGAACTAGAAATAACCATACATTTGTTTAAACACACAACACTTTATTATGACTTTATTTGATATTCATCAAATGTCTAATCTAAAGCTTTTTAATATACATATGAAATAAGAAATTCATTAAAATTAAATAAATTTTTTAGTTGATTGTTGTATACATATATTTACAAATTATAAATATATAGGGAATTATTATTCATAATATTGTAATTTTTGGGATGCAAAAAACAATCTATACTTCATACTTTTGTAATTTTTTTTTAACGTAACAAATGAATGTACAAAAAAATATATATAATATAATTATAGGACACACAGCTAATTTATCAATATAGTATTTCACACAAAATAATCACAATGTATTCAAATTAATTTTCTACCTTAAATTCATAAATAATATAACTAATTATGTTGTACAATGATAATATTTTTAAAAATAAATTAAATAATAATTTCGAAAAAACAAGTAAAAAAAAATAGCTACCTATTGAATAGTTTTGAACACTTAAATTTATTTTATGTATAGCGATTAGCGAGTAGTACTATTACTATTATTAAAATATTGCTGTATAGCTTTAAAGACATATTTAAACAGAATATTGACTAAGCTCGGGTACACTTTTCTGCCATTTTTAATTGTACAACGAACATGTTTCGTGTCTAGTGAGTTGATCAAAATTTTGATTTTTTTTTGTATGTCTTTAAAACATTAAATAATGAGTAATACTAGAAAAAATTCCTGCCAACAGTTTTGCACTCCAACCAAAGGATTTGTATAAAATAGTAATATTAATTCCCGTATCCACTATTGTTAATATTAATTTTACAATAAAAAATATTTCCATCAGTCCCGAAACAAAAGTACCAATAGTTGTAAACCATCCCCAAAGTTTATGTAATTTTTTTTTTTATAAACGCCGAATATTAAAATTTTGAGAAAATACGTAAAAACCACAAAAATTTGCAGTTTTTTTTTTAATTGGGAAATTTATAAAAAATTTTTTATTTAAATATAAAATTCAAAAATTCAACACAAATTTTTCTATAAGTTTTTTTATCTTTCTAAAAAAGAAAATGTTTATTGGAAAGTCAATCTAATTTTTTATATATGCGTTTAAAATGAAATATTGGATATTCACTCTTTTTTTCTGGGATCGGTTTTCTTATTTATATGCAATTCAAAAATTAATTACCGTAGACATTTGGAAATTTCACCAAATAATTAGGTTATAATTTTCTACACACCAAAAAAATTTAAAAATATTTTGATAATTTTTGAGCTAATTATAGGCCTAAGAAATTTTTGTTTTTTCTTTAAATATCGATAAAAAAAATTTCGTTGGGTCAAATAAAAATGTGATCAATGATCAAAGAATAAATTTAATTAAATTTAGTCTGTGGTATGACTGAATGAGACTTTGTCATAGATTATATGAAAATTATTATTATTTTAATAATATTAACTCATGTATCGAGGATAATTTTTTAAAATCGTTGTGACGTTGCCGACGAAATAAACAGCAGCAACGTATAGTCCTTTCTGGCTAATAATAAACGACGACTTTCGTCGTCCGGGAGATTTTCGAATTTCTCGGTAGTGGTGACGGTAAATATTCATATATTGTTTATTATCAATTTAGATTTCGAACCGTGAACAATAAGTCTTTAACTTTAACAGAAAATCATAAAAAAAAAAATGTTCAAAGTTATCGGCGCTATTCATCGCAACTCAAAAACGCTTGTAGTGCTGTTCAATGAAGTCTTGATGGATATCATCGCGACCACGCTGGACCCTGGAACCGCCAGGAGGAATAACAAAAGCACGATAAACTTCATACAGGCAATATTTAAAGTGATCAACGACATGGCGCGAGACGAAAGCGGGCCGGCGACCGATGTGGTGCACCTCACCGAATTCGCTGCAATCGGCGACGGCAGTCGCGAGGACTCGGCCGTCGGTGAATCGGAGCCCCTCCCCACGGATCCGCCGTTCATGTTCGACACCGCCGCCGCGTTTGATGCGGAGGACAGCGCTATGGGTGACGTCGTGGCAGCGGTGCAGCAGAAAGTTATATCGTTCGATGAAAACGGCCCGGTGTCTGAGGGCGTACAGTTGGCGAGTGTCAGCGGTGTTGGCGGCGGTGAATCCGACGGCCGGGTCGACTCCCCGGCAGCGGTACCCGAACATCGGGCGCTTGCACCTCGTCGGCGGAGAAGGTTGTCGTCGGCATGGCGTCAAGTCAGGCGCGCCGTTCAGGTAGCGTTTTGCTACCGACGGGATTAGAGGCCTCGGCGTACCAACACGCACGCCCCCTCGGCCGGCGACGTCGGACAGGACGACACGCCGGGGCGAAAACTGCCTAGAGTTCGGTACCGCGGTGCTCGTTTGTTGCAGCGGTCGGCGGACACTCTCAATTTATGCCGGAAGAAAAGTGTTGTGCCTATTCCACGGTCCAGTAAATAGCCCGATAATTTATTGTAGATAACCATTAATTTATTGCAATTGGATTTGTGACTTTACCCGAGCGCGTTAATTGTGTCTAATTTTGCACTATTTTCGCCGCGGTTTTCCCAGGTTTTGCTATTTTTTTTCGCACGTTCGCGATTCGCTATTAATCAGTTAATTAAATAATTACCGTATTCATTATAAAACATTATTGTGTGGTGCTTATC